>PVIY010002313.1:0-129960 GCA_004026745.1 Myrmecophaga tridactyla | reverse complement strand
TTTCGATATAGGATCTAATCAAGGTTTAGGCATTGCCTTTGGGTCCTTATGTCTCCTTTGCCTCTCCCAGTCTCAAACATCTCATCACCTCCCTCTGTTCTTTGTATTGAATCATTTGAAACGTCCAGTTTACTTGCAGAATGTCCCACATTTCAGATTCATCTGTTGCCTTGTGATTAGATTAAGGTCAACCACTGGCAGGAGCATCAGATAGGTCACGGTTTGAATCTTGCACTGCATTCTATTGGGAGACACTGACAGATTGTCACACTATTGGCTATGGAAATTATGGCCACTTAGTTAAGATACTTTTCATCAGATTGTAGAGGCATATATATATATATATCCTTTTTTCCTGTAGCTTTTTAAAGGTGAACTTTTATAAAACTCCTTAGCCTTTAAAACTATTTAAATCACATTATTGACATTAAATGTTCATGTGTTCTATAAGAGTTAATAAAAGATCAAATATTTAAATATTAAAATATTTTCCTTGATAATTCCTTTATAAACAGGAGAAAATGAAGAATCAGTGGACTGAAAGAAGTAACTAAAGAGAAATTTCCTTAATAATCTAAAATATCTTTTATATATTTCAATGTTTGGGACCTCTTGGAATTTTAGGTTGTTTTTGTGATTATGTCTCCTAGGGTTAAACTATTATAAATTATTATGGTATCCTATATTATAGGTATTGTCAATATGGACCCACCATATGGTTCTGTAACACCTTCTTCTACACATTTGGGAAACTTTGCCTCAAACCTTTCAGGAGGTCAAATGTATGGACCTGGGGCACCCTTAGGAGGAGCACCCACAGCTGCTAACTTTAACAGACAACATTTTTCCCCACTTAGTTTGTTGACTCCATGTTCATCAGCATCAAATGGTGAGTATTATACAGTGTAACTCCATATTAACAGTTTGCATATATATTCCCTTAGAAATAAAAGGTTTTCATTTTTTTAAAGTTTGGAATTTAAAAATTTTAAAACCCTTCATAATTTTGTATTATAAAAACCTCATTCATACTCTTGGCAGTTGACAATCTATGAAATCAGGAGGAATTTCAAAACAATTCCCAAGTTTTAAAGTTAGTGGAATCATCCTAGGATTTTTGAAACCTAAAACATTATAATAAAGTGTATTTCTAGGAGGGATCATTTCCTAAGGAAAAAAATTAATCCTGTTATCTACTATTAATTTACATTTAGTTTTATTTGGTAATGCAGTTACCAAGGAGAAAGATGTCTAGCCTTAATTTAAGAAGTATGACTATCATGTGCTTTTTTTCAACCTTTAAATCTCGTCTGCTAACTAAATAGCACAATTGATTTCATGTTATGAAATGTAGATTTTTAACTGTAAACAGACTTTTGAAACAGTGATTAGATTTTCAAACTAGGGAAGATCAGTCACCAATAGGTAATTCAACTCTCATTAAGAGATATTATCCTTTTACCTGTGTGTGACTTTTTTGCCCCAACAGTTAAGTATTTTCGGTAGCTATAGATGTCATCTCATAAATTCCTCTTTGAGGAAATTATAAATAAAAATCTATCTTTTCAGACTACCAATGCTACAATAGGTAATAGTGTATAGCTGGTTAATTGAAAGAAAGAAGCAGTAAATGCCAGCATTTGAAGTCACATAGTGATCATGTCAGTTAAAGCATGAAATAAGTTGTGGCTTATAGAGGATTTATGTATTGTATAGTTTTCCTGTGTTTGTCCGATAATAAGGGCAGTCATAAAGAAACCATATTACTTATTCTTGTACAAGAGAGCCCCTAAGTGAGAAGAAAGTTTGAGAAGGATTAGAATTTAAAATAAGTGTCATAAATTAGAACTGTGTCCCAAATAATATAGGAATTATGAAAACAATGAACCAATGGGGAAAAAAAACTAGACAGTTCTCATTGATGCTTTATTTTTGAAAAAGTTTAAAAAATCTTGTCATAACTGAGATAGTGTAAAAGTGTTACAGTACTTGTTATTTACACAAACTCATTCAGTAAAATACTTAAATTAAGTGTAACTGAAATTAAGTATAAGGGATAGCTGTTCATCACATTTTAGTCTTAACTATCTGGGTTATGATAAAATGTTAATGCTGCCATTATTTAATACTATATTTAGTGCAACAAAAATTTCTGAATACTTAGAGGAATATGTATATTTATTTAGTTTATTATAAGGAAGATCAGTAAGTATATAGTGAAGAATGGAAGATAATGCGCTCTGTATTTTAAATTGGCATTTTATCTTTTAGGTGCCACATGAATTTGAAGAGATTCTAGGGTCTTATGACACTAAAAAAATCCTAAGAGAAAAGTAAAGTATTTGGGATTACCAAAGAAACCCTTTTGTAATACAGCAAATAGCTGTATATTAAACTAATAATAACAGTGAGTGTTTTGAGTGTGTGGATACTTATCAAGCTGATTTCCCCAAAATTATGTCTTTGTCAGTAACTCTCTAATATTAACAGTTATGTCAGCTTAGACAAGTCACTTCAGTGGGTGTCAGTTTTCTGATTTGTGAAAATTGAGCTTAATCCCTACCATACAGAATTAATGTAAGAAGTAAATGATATAATTATCTGTTGGGTGTTGCTGTTTTTTTTTTCCCCTTGTTGATAAGAGTAAGAATGAGGATGACGATGATGATGATACATGTTAGTCCTGTTTTTGTTTTTGTTTTTGTTTTGGAAATGCTCCAGTGAAACCTGGAAAAAGAAAAGGTTTAAAAGGTGATTTAAAAGCTATATGGGAAAGTCTTAAGTATATACTAATAGAAAGGAAACAGAGTTGTAAACATTTTTAAATAATTAATGATGAAAAGATTCTGAAATACATTGTTTTTAGAATGATTTTAACTGAAATTTTTTATAGGTTCCTCTTAAAATTAATTTGTATCTCTAAATATATATATAGTGCATGTGGTGGGCAGTGTCTTCCAAGTCTGTTGAACTGAAGCTAAGCTAGCATAGGAATAAACATTTTCCTTAAAATGTTTACATATAGGTGATTGGTATTCACCTTTTATGCATATAAAAGCAAAGATTTTTTTAAAATTCCCATATTCATAAGAAAATAGAAAAGAGGATGGAGTTAAAACCACAGTACGACTGCTGATTGAAATATGTCTCTTGAAATTTTTTTGGTAGTTAATCCTAAAAATAGAATGGATTCTCAGAACTAGAGGATTTTAAAAAATATAATAAAAGCATACTTATTTCTATTACTGTTTTTTTGTTTTAGATAATATTTCAGAAACTTGTAGATACAATTTACAGAGGGTTTTAGGTTATTTTGTCCAGGGATTTGGGGTTTTTGGTTGTGTTTTATACTCATTAGATTTTATTGTTGTTGTTGAGAAAGCATTGAATGTTTTGCTTTGTTTTTTAAACAATGCAACCAATAATTGTTAGGTTTTATGGGGTATTTTAGCAGTTTTATTGAGATATATTCACACACCAAAGTTAAGTTTTTAAATACATGCTTTTTAATACATTGCTACATTGTTGACACAGGATGTCATTGAAGTCATCAAAACTGCTTTCATTGGTATATTAAAACTTTGTTTTGAAAAAAAGGACATTCTTTTAGGTAACCACAATATCATTGTCAAATACCTAATAAATTAACACTGAATAATATCATCTGATATGCAGTCCATATTCAGATATCCCCAGTTGTCCCAGAGCATCTTATATAGCTGTTTTTCCCCTTGATCCAGAATTCAGTCAAGGTTTGCAGGTTGCATTTGATAATGCCTTTCAGGTCTGACTTTCTTTTTTTAAAAAAATTAATTTCAAACTTGTAAAAATAGCACAAAAACTCTTATATATTTCCCTCAGATTCACCAATTAACATGTTGCTACACCCCCCCCCCTTCCATCCCTGCCCTGTGTATACATGTGTGTTTGGGGCAGGAGGGTGTACAAAATTTTCTTCCTGAGTCATTTGAGAGTAAATTGCAGACATCAAATCATTTTACCCCTAAATAGTTCAAGTTATGTTTCCTAGAAACAAGAACATTCTCTTACACAACTGTGAAGCAGTTGTCAAATTCAGCAAATCTAACATTGGTACAGTATTATTTTCTAATATATAGAGTCCCTATTCACATCCTTCAGTTGTCCCAATAATACCTTTATTATTTCCCCGCATCTCGATTCAAATCAGGGTCACAAATTGTACTTAGTTCCCACATCTCTCTAGTCTTAAATAATCTGAAACTTCTCTTAGTTTTTTTTGTTTTTCAAACAGATTTTTTGAAGAATACATGCCAAATGTTTGGTAAAATACCACCTCAATTTTTTTCTGATTTTTTTCGTTATTATATTTTTTTATGTATTTTTGTCAGGAATTTTGCATAAGCAATATTACACTCTTCTCATGCATCATATTAGAAGGTATAAATGTCAGTTTGTGCCATTATAGGTGCTGTTAACTTTGATCACTTGGTTAAGATAAGTCTCTCAGCTTTCTGCACTATAAAGTTATTTTCCTCTTTTGTAAATTAATAAATAATCTTTGTCCGACTTTCGGGCACAAAGTATAAGTGAATGGGGGTAGAAGTAGCACTTCCTTGAGTATAGACTTTTGTATACTTTTATTTTTGTAAACACAATGTTTACAATTCAAAAGAAAAATTATACCAACATGCATGAAGGAAAAAACACTGAAATTGACTATAAATTGAATCATGAACCTATCTGTAATTCATATGAGTAGCTGCATAAACATGCTGAAGGAAAAAAACAATCCAAGAAACTTTTGAATGCATTACTTTGTACCTCAATCTTAAAAAAGACTTAAGACATGTCTTCAACCCTACTTAGGAGATTTGTTTTTCATAATGTTGTAGGAGGGCAAATAAAATTATTTGAAATATATTGTAGGATTGAGCAAGTGAATGAATAAATATATTCATGATGTTAGGATCCTGGATTCTCTGTGGGAGAAGAGAGAAATATGGAATTGAGTAAAGCAAGGAAGATATATGGCATTGGATTGGAATTATGGAGGATCACTGTGAAATCATGATTTTTAAATTGCATGTATCTTAGATTATTAGACCATATAAAATTGCCTTTTCTCCCCTAGCTATTTCTAGTGAAAGGACTTAGAAGCAATGAATCCTCAATAGCAATAAGCACATTCAGTGCTCAGATCCAGTCTATAAATGTTTTTTTGTCCATAAAAAGGAACCACGGCTTCTTTGGAAAAAAATGGCTGTTTTAGAGCAAGAGCAAAGAAAGTGTAAGAGGAGTTTGCAAAGACTTGTGTTAGAAAGTATTTGATTGCTCAGAATGATGGAGACATGTTCAAAGGACATAGGTGGCAGCTTGAAAGGGCTCCTTCTGAAATCCCAGACAATTTGACCATCAGAATGAATAATGACTGTAGTGGATTGTAGCCCATTGAATAAAACAAATCCCGGAGTCCATAATAATATATAAAATAAATAAATGCCAGAGGAGAGAATGTTCTTCTTTACAATGTGACATCTAATAAGTATAAGAGGAATAATAGAAAGTCATTATTTTGAAACCATTATAATGATTGATTTAGGCAGTACTCTCAGACTTTCAGATCTAATATTGAATTTTTACCTGGTTTGCATTTTCTTCATTTAGCATACATTTTTTAACTTTTTTTAATTGTGAAATGTAACATATATAAAAAAAGCAATACATTTCCAAGTACATTTTAACAAGTAGTTATAGAACAGATTTGAAAGTTTGGTATAGGTTACAGTTCCACAAGTTTTTGTTTTTTCTTCTACCTGATCCAAGACACTGGAGACCAACAGAAATATCAATATAATGACTCAGCAGTCATACTAATTTGTTAAATCCTATCTTCTCTGTTATACTTCTCATTCTCTGTAACATATATACATAAAAGCAATAAATTTCGAAGTGCATTGCAACAATTAGTTGTAGAACAGATTTCACAGTTTGATGTGGGTTACAATTCCACAATTTTAGGTTTTTATTTCTAGCTGCCTTAAGGTACCAGAGGCTAAAAGAAATATCAGTATAATGATTCAGCATTCATGTTCATTTGATAAACTCAGCCTTCTCTGTATAACTCCACTATCACCTTTGATCTTTCTTCCAATCTTTAGGGGTATCTGGGCTGTGCCCTTTCTAACTTTTTCATGTTGGAAGGGGCTGTTGATAATATGGGATAGGGGTATGAAACTAATTGATGTTCTGGAGAGACTGGCCTCTCTGCGTTTCAGGACTTCCCTGGTCCAGGGAGCCATTTGGGGGTTATAGGTTTCTGGAAAGTTGCCCTAGTGTGTGGAACCTTTGTTGAATCTTACATAAGGCCCTATATTCTTCAGGATTGGCAGGAATGGTTTTCGTTAGGGCATTTAGCATACATCTTAAAACTTACTTTTCAGTGAGAATTTAGTTTGATTTGTCTGGATTCCAACACCTCTTTTGAGGGACAACTAATTGATGTTCACATCAGTGTAATTTCTTTTTTTTTTTTTAAACATGAGCAGGCACCAGGAAACGAACCCAGGTCTCTGGCGTGGCAGGCAAGAACTCTGCCACTTAGCCACTGTTGCCCACCCTAATTTTGTATTTTAATTTGTTTATGGTACTACTTTATGATTTTGTTTTTAATATTTATTTAGATATTTTTCTTAAAAGTTGCCATTCTGAATGCAATTGTGGAAGGAACTGCAGAAAATGACTTATTTCTCACAATATATTAGCTTGTTTTATATATTTCAGTTTCTATTGCATTTGTTATCATTGCACCTCTCTTCTCCCTCTACCCTCCCATCCTCCCCCTTGGTCCCCCCTACCCACTACAGGACATCAGGACATGATACTAAGACTCTGGCAAATTAATTTGAAATATGGGAGACACAGGTTCCTTCTTTTAAAAAAAAAAAAGAAAGAAAGAAAGCAAAGAACCCTTTCATGAGGCCCCAACTATAGAACAGTGATGCCCAAGAGATAGGCCCTGCAAAGATCAGTATCTTCACCTGATCCTCTGTCCCTTTCAAATTGATAGAGTTTATCCTGCCAACACTCAATCCATCTGTACACTGGCTACATCTGTACACTGACTCTGGTCTGTGTGTTTCAGTCCTTGGCAAATTTTGTCAGTGGGTTACTTTGACATTCATTGCTATAAAACTGTGTAGGATCAAAAAAACAATGTTTAAAAAATGCAGTTTTAAGAGGAAGAAACTAATATAGTAGCTTTTGAACTTTTTCAATTATGACCCATAGTAAAACAATACATTTTACATTATGACCCTGTGTGCAAATACTTACAATGTGGATTAGCTGAAAGCATATATTTACAAAACAGTATTTATTCTTAAAATGTGTGTTTCATGCTGGTATTTTCTCTTCTATTTTCTTTATCCTTTAAAAAAGTTTTTCATGCTGACAATGACTAACCATTTTAAACTCATGATCTACTGAAATTTATTAAGCAGTGAACCTAAGGCATGAGGAAGGTATAGTATAATTTTTCTGCAGGAATACTTTAAAAAATTTCTAAGTCACGTTACTTTTTCACTTTTAACTCAGGACCCCGTTGTCATTTCTAAACTGAGGTGGATTCACCATGAAACTAGTGAAGCTTAAGCTCTAGGGCACCTCATTTGCATGGGCCCCTTCCAGGTTTCTGTGCCTGATTTTGTATTTGTAATTTCTTTTCTTAAAAAGGTTCACAAATAAGGGGTAAAATAAATTGGGCAGATTGAAATACTAGTGGTCAACGAGAGGGAGGAGTAAGGGAATGGAATGTATGAGCTTTTTCTTTTTTCTTTTAATTTCTTTTTCTGGAGTGATATAAATGTTCTAAAAATGATCATGGTGATGAATATACAACTATGTGATGATATTGTGAGCCATTGATTGTACACCATGTATGAACTGTTTGTGTGTGAAGATTTGTCAATAAGAAAAAAAAATGTTCCCCAAATTGTATAAGGCCCAAAAAACAGGCCCCCAAAAACTTGAATCTATCCCAGCCTCTAAAACCTGTTTCTTCTCCAATTATAAGCGGGTGTATTATTAAATAACATGGTTCTGAATTAGATTCTGTTTGTCATAATTATAGAAATTATAATAATCAGAAGTAAAAATACTTTAGTTAGGGCTCTTTTGTTGGTAACGAATATAAACCCACCCAGTGTATCTCAAAGAAAATGGTGCTTGCTGTAAGGATACGCAGAACCATCATCAAAACCATACAGAATTTAGGATAATTGTTCTCTCCATTTCTGTCTTAGAGGCTTTATGGTCTCTTATTCATGGTCTTTCTATTTCCTGTGAGTCTTTTTCACTGCTTTCTTTACACCTAGCTGTCTTCATACTTTTCATTTTGTACGTGGTCCTCAATGGTCCAACTTCATAATTGATAGAACCAGTTTTTCTCTGTTTACTATTTGCCATTTCCTGAAAAAGGAATATGATTGGCTTAGCGCATATGGTAAGTCAGACTGTGTCTATCAGAAATTGCTGGCTAGCCTGAAATGGATCATTCTCATGTCAGGCGCCCATCCCTTAGTCCATAAGCCTGCTGGGAGGGAGCCAGAAACAGTTATCTAATATAAACTATGGTTAGGCGAGTTTACATATTCTGGTCCTTTAAACAGAACGTAGAGGATTGTTTTGTTTTCTGGGAGAATACAGGAAAGCAAAGGGAAACCAGATCCAATGTAGAGGTTAGGACACCTCTAAGAATTAGCCTTTCTCTCTCTAAGCCAACAGGGCAGGTGAACTCACTGCCCTCCTTCTGCTATGTGGGACAGGGGTCTTCTAGGGGTGTAAATCTCTCTGGCAATATGGGACAGAAATTCCAGGATGAGCGGGGACCCAGCTTCAAGGAATTAAGAAAGCTTTCTTGACCAAAAGGAGGAAGAGAGAAATGAGACAAAGTAAAGTTTCAGTGGCTGAGAGATTTCAGACAGAGTTTAGAGGTTATCCTGGAGGTTAGTCTTATGCATTATATAGATATCTCTTTTTAGTTTATGGTGTATTGGAGTAACTGGAGGGAGATACCGGAACCTGCAGAGCTGTGTTCCAGTAGCCTTGATTCTTGAAGACAATTGTATAAAGATACAACTTTTACATTGTGACTGTGTGATTGTGAAAACCTCGTGTGTCTGATGTCCCTTTTATCCAGGGTATGGACAGGTGAGTAAAGAAATAAGAAATAAGAAAAAAAATGAGGGGGGCGAGGGATACAGGGTAAAAAAATAGGTTAGATTGAAATACTGGTAGTCATGAGAAGGAGGGGTGAGGTGTAATGGGATGTATGAGTTGTTTCTTTTTTTTATTTCTTTTTCTGGAGTGATGCAAATGTTCTAAAATGATATGGTGATGAATACAAAACTGTGTGATGATATCATAAGCTTTTTAATTATATACCATGTATGGACTGTAAATGTGTGAAGATTTCTCAATAAAAACATTAAAAAAAAATAGGCTGAGAGGAAGTAGACTGGCCTTGCTTCCTCCCTTCCTCCTTTCCTCCCTCCCTCCCTCCCTCCCTTCCTTTTTCTTTAAAGTCTAGTGATATATTAGAATATGTCTTGATATTATTGGTTCTGGGTGAGTTTTTCTCAGGTATGTAAGTGTGCCCTCTCAATACGTAGTTTCAAAAAAATTTTCTTTTAATTTATCTCTTGTGTTTATATGTTCTTGTGTTCTTTGTAGTTTAGTCCTCTGAAATAATTTTTTTCTTTTACTTCTAATACACTCGAGTTTTTTACCTCATTTCCAGTTTTTCTGATTCTAAATTATGTTGTTCTTTCATAACTTCTTCATTTCTTTTTGCTTATTTGGAATATTAGCTTAATAGTTTTCTTTCTAGTGTTCTTTGGAATATTAAGTTACAGCTTTCTTATATGACCTATACTTTATTAAATCTCCTGGCCCCCACCCCCCCACTTTTCCTCCTTCCTCCTTGCCCTCCTTTCCTCCTTCTCAGCCCCACCCCACCTTTGATCTCTGCTCCACTTTTGACTGGGTTTTCTCTTTTCTTCTATTGTCCTTTTCCTGCTCAGTTTGGAATCTGTTCTCAGCAGTTCCTTATCAGGATTGGGTTTTGTCCTGGAAGGAGACTTCTGCAGGTTCATTTTGAGAGGTCATAAGGCCAAGATTGCTCCAGCTCCTCCAGATCTTACTGTGTACCTTTTGCAATCACCCTTGAGTTGGCTGAACCCTCCCAATTTCACCTCCTGTTCTCAGGAGGCCTGCCCCACTTTTCAGTGAATACCTTTGACCGTTTTTAGGTTCTCCCATTCTTTTCTTCTTGGGTCTGAATGATTCTTCATTGCTTCCTTTACACAAATGCACATGAGTCTCATAGCTGTTGGCAGTTTGTCCCCATTCACTCGTACTTTTGGATTCACTTGGATACCTCGAATGTTAGCTTTGGTATAGCTGTCACCCATGAAATTTTTGCTAACTTAAAGTGTTTTTTTTGGGGGGGGGTATTGTTTTTTTTCGGAAAGAATCAAAACCTATGTTGCTGTCACCTCCTGCTTCCCAGAATTCCCTTTTATACCAGTGTAGTTTTAATGAAACTTTCATGAATTTAAAGAATAGTTGAAACTGCCTTAAAGACACATCTGTGAAAAGTGAATGTTGTCAAATACTTTAATGCATGCATGAACACAACAGATATATTGAAATGTTTTATTAAAGGACAGGGGTTTTCCTGGTTTACTTTTACAGGTAACAAGCCCATATGTCTCATATTTTTGATCCTCAATAATATCTTTAAAAGTTACAGTCTATAAAGTACTCTCACATTTATTTTTTCATTTAATTGTCGCCGCAACTCAATGAGAGGTGGAGCATCGATTTAACCAAAATTGACCTCTGAGAGCACTATTAAAATGAACTTTATTTCCATAGTTCTTTCCACATCTATTTAATTCTAAGTATATAAGAAGTCTTTTTAAAATGTACTATGGCTAATAGTATAAATTATGTTTTCTTTATCTTCTAAGTTAAAAATAGAATCACTATGCTTTTGCATAATGTATATGTGTAGATAACTAGGTAGATTTTGCACATTTATTAAATACCTGACTCCCTTTGGTTGGAGATTCACACATAAGCACATACCTGTACACATACATAAACACATATAAACCAGACTTAGACACATAAATGGTTAAATGGAAAAAATTATTAAAGGACTGTTTCTAGTGCATTCTGTCAGACAGCTATGAATAGACTGTGGATCTGCAGGTTAGTTTTGATTTTTTAAGCATCTTCTACCATTTACACCCTGTTTAAATTTAAATGTGATTGATATTTAAACTTTTCACATGAAATACAATTTGGGGTGTTTTTCCCCCCCCTTCTTCTCAATACTATATATAGTATTAAATCACTAATGAATATTTCCAGACTGACTATATTCTGAACTGACTTTGTTTTGATAAGTAAAGTTTAGGCTGTCATTTCTAAAAGTGTGTTCAGTTGAATACTTACAAGGTACAATGGGAAAAAGTTGACATTGAGACATAACCACCTGCTGCAGTGTTATCAGCAGATTAAAGGTTCTGTGAAGTTCTGATTTAAAGAAACTAATTTTTTTCTTAACCTAGATTTTTCAAATGTATTAGATACCACCTTAGTCCTTTTGTCTTTTTATCATAACACACCAAGAAACAACAAATTAAGGAATAATTTGGCAATTGGCAATTGGCAATATAGGCAATACTTTTTCCTTACTTTCATTTTGTTATTTTGTTTGTTTGCAATTTAAAATTAAAATTGCCTTCTTCTTGCTCTGGTCTTATATTTTACTCAGACTCAGGAGTTAATTCATTTAAATTTTAGTTAGCTTGATGGTTTATTACATGTATAGTTGACTACTTTGCAGCATTGCCGGTTTTATATTCTATCATGTAACTAATTAAATGGAAAAACTGAGCCAATTAAAAAATGACCAAAAGTCATGAAATTTTAGACAAATTTTAATATGCACAGTGTATTATTTAACATTATTCTTATATTTCATTTTCCTTTAAAGAATTTGTCTTTAGAATTTAAGATTTGGTTTTTCAAAATTACATGCTCAGGCGGGCCACGGTGGCTCAGCAGGTAAGAATGCTTGCCTGCCATGCCCGAGGACCCGGGTTCGATTCCCGGTGCCTGCCCATGTTAAAAAAAAAAAAAAAATTACACGTTTTACAGATGACATTTGTACTATTTCAAAATATCTTTTCTCCAGATTCTCCTGCACAGTCGGTATCCTCTGGAGTGCGTGCACCCTCTCCTGCCCCATCATCAGTACCTTTAGGGTCAGAAAAGCCCAGCAATGTCTCTCAGGACAGAAAAGTTCCAGTTCCTATTGGGACTGAACGTTCTGCACGTATCAGGCAAACTGGAACTTCAGCTCCATCTGTTATTGGGAGTAATTTGTCCACATCAGTAGGGCATAGTGGCATCTGGTCCTTTGAAGGAATTGGTGGCAATCAAGGTATGATGTGTTATCTACTTTCTAGAAATTAATTTTATGCAGTAACTATAATATTGTAAATAATATGTAACTTTCATAGTCACTTTTTATAAGATCTGTATCCATCTCTCCTTGTTTTGACTATTCATTTTTATTTTAAGAGTTCAGAAATTTGGGTTTGTCCATGTGAATTCCCCCTGAATTTGTCATTGCTTTCTGAAAATAATCTAATGGAAGCATGTGCTTTTCTTTATTTCATCATATTAAAGAGATGTTAATATTTCCTTTGAGCCTGATGAGGTTTTTATTTAGCTTTTATAACACAAAGGATTTAGGTTATTTTATTATGCTACTATATATTATTACCTACAAATATGGAATTATTGCAATAAATTTATAAAAGCATTATTCTCAAGGATCCACAAGTTAAAGTGGACAATATTGCATAGAAATATGTCATATAAAGTAATTTATTTTGCTTTTCTTTGACCTTAAATATCACCAATTTTTTTTACTGCCTCTTTTGTTTTCCCTCAGACAAAGTAGACTGGTGTAACCCTGGGATGGGAAGTCCTATGATTCACAGGCCAATGTCTGATCCAGGAGTGTTTTCACAGCATCAAGCAATGGAGCGAGATAATACAGGAATTGTAACTCCTTCTGGTACATTCCATCAGCATGTTCCTGCAGGATACATGGACTTTCCTAAAGTTGGGGTAATGGTGATTTAAATTGGCATTTTCCTTATTTCTAAAATATTTTTTCTTAGCCTTGTTTTACTTCCAGGTGGATGAGTATTTGTGAAAGGATACTGAGGCTCTCACCTGCAATTACAGGCCAAATCTAGCTAATATATAAACATTGGTCATTTCTGTCCTTGGCCCAGTTATTTAGCGGGGAAGAGGGATTTTTGACAAAGTAATTTTGATATAGTAGGCTTATTAATAATCTAATGCTGGAAGAAATCATATAATGGAAAATAATTTTTATATTCCCCTAATAACTTATATTTTCCCACAATGAGGTAAAGTTTCAAATACCTATTTTAAGGCTATTTATTATATTGGAAAACATAAACACTGATTCAAATGTGCATTTTATATATATTTTCCCCCCCCTCTTTAAGGGTATGCCTTTTTCTGTATATGGGAATGCAATGATTCCTCCAGTAGCACCTATCCCTGATGGTGCCGGAGGACCCATATTCAATGGCCCTCATGCTGCAGACCCCTCTTGGAACTCACTGATTAAGATGGTTTCAAGCTCCACAGAAAATAATGGCCCTCAAACGGTAAGGCTAATCATTCAGTGAACAAACATTTTTTTAAGCGTTTTTGAAATGCTGAGACAAATAGAATCTAGGTAAATCATGATAGTGAGAGAGTGTGGCAAATATGGAAAGTTGGAGAAATTGAGGGCAATTTAATAAGGCTAAAATATAGCAGAAAGATGCGGAAAGTAGGAAGAGAAGAAAGAAGAAGTGATTTTGAGGCTAAAATTTTGAGAGGCTTTGTATATTCAGTGGTGTTGCAAATGATAAAAGATTTTAAGTTACAAAGAGATTATCATATAATAACACTTCAAAATTTACTAGTATTGTGAAAAGGGTCACAAGATGTTATTAAAAGTATAAACGTCAAAACAGTATATAATTAACTCTAAAAACTCACAGAAAAGTAATACAGTTTTGCTTATTTTGGTATAATTTTAATATCCCTAACTCATTTTCTTTCCATAACCATTAATCTCTATGTACTGAGATTATGATTTTTTTTTTAAATGGTGGTAAATCGGATCTTATGTGAAGGATAAGAACAGAGGCAGGAAAACAACAAATAAAAGTTATTTTGTCATTGTTTTTCACCATTATTTCCTAGTATATTCTAAATTGCATGTCTAGTCCATAGATATTAAGAGCATTTCTTAGTTTTTAAGAGTTATTTTAATCATATATGTGCTAATTACATATTTAATAAAATATGCTCTATGTTCATAGGTGTGGACTGGACCCTGGGCACCTCACATGAACAGTGTGCATATGAACCAGCTTGGCTGATGAAGATCAACTTGTTAGCCTGCAGATTCCTTTTCATTCAGTGGAAATCACAAGTGGCCGAAAAAATTTATGCTCCCAAATCATTCTACTGATGTGCTTGACTGAAGTGTGTAGGCTTTTTGCAGAAGAACTTACTAACTGACCTATTTTCTGTGAACATTTGTGACTGCCCATTCCCCATCATCATCCATTTTACCTTAGTTAGCATTTTTCTTATTTTTCTTTTTTTCTTCCCCTTTTCCCCTTTGGACTTAACTTTCTGTTGAAGCTGTTCTTTGGCTGGTTGGTTTTAGTACTGTAAACTGCTTCTGAGCAAACACGGAAATTTAGCAAAATTATGTAAACTTGATCCTGAAGTTTTAGAATGGCAAATAAATGTACAATTGTTTACATAACAGAAAAGGCTAAGCAGAAAGTAAATTTCAATATGTCAGTATAGAGGCTCTACTTTATGTAGACTTAAATTAATGTGAGATATGTACCTTCATATTCAGAAATCTGGATGTTTCCTTCATACATTAAACTATTAATAAGCATAACTTTCTACTTGTGTAATTTAAGTATAAAGTAAAACAAAGGGCATTATCAGTCGATGTTTTCCTATGTTTGCTTTTAAAATATCCAGCTTGCTCTCTTTGGGGTTTGTCTGTAGCGAGGCACATAAGGAAGAAAAAATTTCTCATTTTTCCATGTCTATTATCTTTTCACACCTTTAAAACTAATACACACTTCTCTCTTCAATTGTTTGTTCTCTCTTTACCTTTTCCTCTAATTCTCTTGCTGCTAGTGAAACAATTCTGGAGAGATGTTCATTGTAGTGGCTGCTACAGAGAGATGGAGCACATTCATTATACCAGTGGTTTCTTCTAATCTTAAAATGCTTAGGCTTTTCTGAGAGTTTGAAAAGCCACCACTGCTTCTCAGTCAACATATCTAAGATAGAAGCTCTTAATAGACCATTTTCTAGTAAACAATTCAGTGTCCTGTTTTATTTTAAACAATATTCATTCTTAATATTGGCTTTCCAGTAATCAAAAGTCAACGTAAAATTCCAATTTTCAGTCATTTAATGAAAAGTATCTTTTTTTTTCCAACCTTAAAGGCTTCTTGTTCACTGCACTTATATACTGTAGAGTATCAATGAAAGGGATCAGCAGCTAACTTAGGCCAAATAATAAAAGAAATGTTCCACTTGTCATTAGGACAATTTTTCGTAGATACGTGAATATACAGATTACAGTCTGAAGTCTCTATTTAACCTGTTTATATAAGATGCAGGGCCACATTAAACTACTCGGTGGGATTTATATATTTCATCCATTTGAAACAATAGACAATAAAACATCCAAGAAGAATATGTGTCCTACCCTGCTCTTATGGAAGAATACCATGGTTGAAATGTAAAAGAAAATAAGCATAAAAGTGAAATAATATATCTATCAATTTGTCTTTATTCTTAAACTAGACATTAACATCACACTAGTAAAACATGAACGTTAATTAAAGTTCTGGTTAATCATCCAGAGTTGACAATTTAATATGGTTCCTTGGCTGTCCAAGTAAATGAAATTATTTCTCTACTCTGGTAGCCTGAGGAGAAAGGAAAAAAAGATGACTTCTCAAACATATCCAGAGGTTGTATACAATACATATCTTTAATTTAGAATGTAGTCTTAATAAAAATTTGATTTTCTGCCTATCATTAATATGCCCAAATTTGAAGGGAAAACTAAATAAAATCTTACAAGTAAATATAGCTATGAGTTAAAATTACAGCACTTCACTAAGAAAGGAATGTAATGCTCTTTAACACAGTATTTTTTATGACATTTGCCACTATCCTATATTTTTTGCTTAATTCTTTCCTGTGTTAACTAGGGTTATTTTCTTTTAAAAATAATCCTGCTGGAGGACAAATACTACCCAATATTTATTATGACACATCAGTTTTGTGGTCTCACAAAACTGAATTTCTTAAGATGGGGTATGTCTTACAAAAAAGAAACCCCACAACAACCTGTATATTCTTGACACTAAATTAAAACTGTGGGCAGAGACATATAGATTATTGGAGTGACCCATATTTAGTTTTTGAAATCAGGCTTGTTCAATACAATACCATAGTTTTAGAAGTCTGTACTGGGAACATTTTTTCAGGTACATTTTTATATTTCAGATGTAATAAATTATATTTTTATTTGAACAATAAAAAAACATTTTTTTCAGGCCATGCAGGTCTTTTTATTCTTTTTTGAGAGAATGTGGTATATGTATATGCAGACTACATGATATATTTCTTTCTTCTCATTATTTTAAGAAGTAACTTAACTGTTGGAAATAACACTTGGATTAATTCACACCTTAAACCCCAAATACTTAATATCTCAATTATTATGTAATCTGTTTATACCAACCATTCCTTTTTGTTTTTTTTTGCATGGGTAGGCACCGGGAATCGAACCTGGGTCTCTGGCATGGCAGGTGAGAACTCTGCCTGCTGAGCCACTGTGGCCTGCCCCAAGCATTCTATTTTAGAGATGATTATGTTTATCATTTCCCACAAAATCCTCTTCTCTTGCCTTAACAAATACAATTTATTCACAAACTAATTTTAGTACTTACGTGAAAGAAATTCCCCCTTCAGTTTCCCATTACTGGAAAGTAAAATCATTTTTATTTTATTATTGAAAATTAATTTTTTGGTAAATTGTGCTTGTTTTTAGTCATTTTTATCCTTAGACAAAAGTGGATAAGCAACTTAACCAATCCTGTCTTGATCTTAAAAAAATAGGATTCCAAAAACGAAAAAAAAGTATTCCCTTTGACTCAAATTACCTAAATGTACATTTCATAAAAGTTATTTGTCACAGTCATTCACTTTATTTTTAAAACAGTACAAAGTGTTCAATTAAACAAGGAAACACAAGATCACAAAATTTCTTCATAATCTGATTTATTCAATCTATTTTCACTTTTTCAGAAACTCTTATGTCCCCACAGATCTGGTATTACCAAACATTTAAAATATATTACAACTTTCTTTTGACAAGCTTTTTTTATTTTGAAATTATTAGAATACAGTAAAAAACAGTTCACTCTTTTTGCTATTATATAGATTCTTTATTCCATTCATTTTTTTTTTTGATAAATGAATATCTAGTTGTCTTACATTTTAAATATTATTTGTTACACTTAAGTTATACTTGGCAAATCCTGGATGCTCCTGAATCTCTTTGTGAATACCCATCAAATTAATATATACTTGCTTAAGTCAGAACACTCAACTCAGGTGACTGAAACGTAAGAGTATCATTAGTGCTTTAATACTACTTATTATGTTACATACCTTAATTGTAAAAATGACATTACTTATATTTTAAGTACCATTAAAGCTTTAACATAAGTAAGAATTCCTTTATAATGCTACAGTTGGACTACAAGACTAACAGAAGTATTGTAAGATGTTTCATTTTAGACTTATACCTTTAAATGAATTCACACTTGTGAAAAATAAAAGCCAGTTTTGCCTGTTCAATTCTTGAGAACCAATGACAATAAAGATGATAGGAGAGGATAGTTTTCAATAAAGAGAGAAGTAAGATAGAGACAAAACTATCTACATTGGATGGCTTTGGCTTTGAAAACTCCTTAAATAAAAGAGAAACTTAAATCTGATTCTAAGGGATCATGGTAAGAGTTGCACTAAAAATAACTTATCTCTTTAAGGTTTATTTGTTATACATTTCAGAAGGCAAATTTGGGAAATCTAGATGACTGTACATCATAATAGCTATAATTTAAGTTTTGTCCTCTGTTCCTGTGATCAGCATTACAATGGGTAAAAATTTCAGAGACTGCAGAAACAGTATGTAGTCCCTGTTTTTAAGGAGGTTAAGTAAAATTGAGAAAAAATTGGTTGTATGAAATTACAGAAATATTAAAGACAGGAATAAATTAATAAAAGTGTTGAACTTTTTAGAAGATGTTTTGATATGATGCAGAAATTCATATGCAGCATGTTAGGGTTGAATTTGCTCAATATTTTTGTGGTCATTTTATAATGTAGTCTGCAATTCAAAAGATAAAAGATACCACCAAAATGTTGGATGACCAGTTCATACATATTAGTGATAATACTTTACTTTTATAGTGGGCTTTATAATCAACAAATACTTCTAATATTCTTTACTAAGCAGATAGCAAGTTTTAATCATACCCATTGTATGGAGTAAGAAGTGTATGTTTATGGAATTAGCAGAAATTAAATAGTCATAAATTTTACTTTGATCACAAAATTTTAAAACAATAAACACTTGAATTTTCAGTAAGAATATGTGATGCCAATATATAACAGAAAAGGTAGACCCCTATACTGGTTGAGGAGGTCCCAGACCTGACCCCTGTAATATTCACAGAAGGAGTATGCAGGATCGGAGGGATAGCTTGAAAAAAAATTTAATTCAAGTGTATGAATAGTGAGTGCATAAATGTGGATCCTCCGTCTTAGGGTTTTTTGTTGTGTTCTTTAAAGTCAGCTTTTCCCTTACTCCTGGATATTTAAGTTCGGAGTCCCTAGGCCGAGTGCCACTATGAAAGGGTCAACTCTCAATGTCATCAGTTCTCTGGAAGGAGGGAAATGCGGAACAAAGAAGTTATTTCATTCCACAATCTTTAGGTGGGGTAATTTTTATGTATGTAAAGTGCACCATTTTAATTTTTATGCAGTTTTATTGATATGTATTCATATCCAAAGTGTACAATGGCTCACGTAATCATATAGCTAGCTTTACATTCATCATCACAATCGATTCTTGAACATTACTCCCCAAAAATAAAAAGAATAAAAGTAAAACAGAACACCCAAAACATCCCATACCCCCCTCCTATAAAGTTTTTGTCTTTCTTACTCATGTGTCCATACACTGGATAAAGGGAGTAAGCAATATTTTAAAATTTAAATAGGTATTTATCATTTTAAAGGAAACTGACTTCCAGAATCCAAAGAAAAAAGTATCTGCTACCGTTGGTGGGTGCACAGGTGAAGCAGGGAAAACAGTAGCTGCAGTTTGATGTTACACCAACATCTGTTGGAGGCTTTGCAGTCAGTATTTTCTTCTGCTTAGCACATCTGGATCTAGGGTGATCCTTCTGTGAGGAAAGGAATCCATGTTATTCCAGTTTGCTATTGCCAGGAACACAAAATTAAAAACGACATAGTTCCTGGAGACTGCGTGTTCTTTTCACCAAGACACCTGTTCTGGTTTGCTAGCTGCCGGAATGCAACACACCAGAGACGGATTGGCTTTTAATAAAAGGGGATTTATTTTGTTAGTTCTTCAGAGGAAAGGCAGCTAACTTTCCACTGAGGCTCTTTCTTACATGGAGGGCACAGGATGGTCTCTGCTGGTCTTCTCTCCAGGCCCTTGGGTTCCAACAACTTTCCCCAGGTTGACTTCTTTCTGCATCTCCAAAGGCCTGGGCTGAGCTGCAAGTGCTGAGATGAGGAATGCTGAGCTGCTTAGGCTGTGCTACCTTGCGCTCTCTCATTTAAGCACCAGCCAATTAAGTCAAACGTCACTCATTGCAGCAGACACGCCTCCTAGCTGACTGCAGAAGTAATTAGCAACAGATGAGGTTCACGTATGGTTGGCTTCCGTCCACAGCAACAAGACTAGGTATGCTCACCTGGCCAAGTTGACAAATGAATCTAACTAACACAACACCCAACGCTTTAAGGCTTGTATAGTATAAAACTCACCCCGCTGCCAGTGATAATTCCTCTTAAATCAGGATATGGTACCTTAATATAAGATCTTTGCTGCTATTTATAATGTAAGATAAAACATTTAAGAAAACTTTGCAGGTGCAGTTGAAAATGTTATGCTAGCATGGGCTGATGGTGCAGTTAAAATATTTATACCACGGATTTACTTATGCCCGTTGCCTAAAGGATGCTGTTTAAAACTCAGAGTCAACCACAAACACACAGTAGTTAGCACTTTGCCACGTCCAGAACTTGTTGGGCATTTCAGTAATGTGTGGGCAGTATAATGTATCATGGTCCCTAGCAAAAGCAAATTGTGGAGCGCGGCAGGGGACCGACCACAGAGACCATCCATCAAACTTAATTCCAACACAAATAACAGGATTCTCTTAGATTAAAAAAAAAGAAAGAAAGAAAGAAAAGCACACGCTCAAGATTGACTTCAAAAGGTGAGCGTTCCCAGGAGAACAACCCGCCCTACTATTCCGCAATTCCGGTCGGGTCTCGAAAGAGCTCCACGCCAGCAGCCGGAATTTAGCGTGTGCTTATCAGGCCTGCCCGGCGCCGCGTGGGAAAGGTGGGACTTCCCTATCTCTGCATCATTCCTAGTGCGACGCAAGACGTCAGTGGCTTGACTGGGAAGGTCAATTGTGGTCGCGGGCAGGCGCCTGCGCAACACGCTTTACGCCCCGGCGAAAAAGCGCATGCGCATGGCAACATTAGCCGAGGTGTGCACGCCGTTCCCTTGAGAGGCCATTGTCCTGGGCTCCGCCTTATCGCAGGCATGTTGTGCCGACTAGGCGGTGGGTGGCTGCGGTCCCTGCCTGCCCTGCAGCCACGGACGTGGGGTCTGCCGCTTGCCCCGGCCCCAGATGGCCGTGCCGAACGCCCTGCTCTTCCAGTGTGGGCGGTGGCTTCAGTTTCTGCCTTTGCTCCGGCAGGCGCGGGCAGCTGGTATGACGCCCTGGCCGCTTCTGCTCCAGTGCGGGCTGCAGAGGAGGTGCTGCTCGGCGCGCATGCCGCCACAGGACTGCCCTGGTGGGGCAGTATTCTCTTCACCACTGTAGCCCTCCGTGGCGCAGTCACGCTGCCCCTGGCCGCCTACCAGCACTACATCCTGGCCAAGGTGAGGGGTACCGAGCTCGCGTGAATCCTGCGCGCGCATCTCAGAGGCATGTGACACGTGGTTGTTTCCGGAGTTCTCAGTGTTAGACATTGCGATCACTATATTCCTAAGAAATGTGGTTATTTGATGTGTTAAACGAGAGATGTTTGGTAACACTTGTACGTCTCATTTCATTTATCCTGCTAGGTCTGTGTTCAAAGTACAAACTCTTAGAGAATGAAAAAAACAAAAAAAAGAATAGCGGAAGAATTCAAATTCGATAATATTGTTAAATGCTTTGAAAACAAAGTGCTTTTCAAATGTGGGACTTCAGAAATCATTACTTTCATATTTTCAGAGTATATCGTTGGGGGGAATGAAAACAAAGCAGGAAAAGAATCAGCACTATTAAGAAACTAAAATATATAGAAACTAAAATTAAATAGATCAAAAATGAAGGTAATTTTAATTTCTGATCTGTGGCTGTCACACAGCATATAATAACTCTTCATAGTATGCTATTTTCTCAGTTTACGTGATTGGGAAGTCTAGGCTTGAAACAGTAATGCCCAAGGTACAATTCTTATTTAATCCTTATAGTAACCCTGTGAGGTAGGTACTGTTATACATTATGTATGAGAGGGAATAGGGTTTCAGAGGTTAAGTAACTTGCTCAGGATTGCACAACTAAGCATACAAGATGGAATTTGAATTTAATTGTGACTTAGAGCATCTTTAAGAACATTAACTTAAGATTTTTTAACAAGATCAGTAAGCCACATTTTGAAATGAGGGAACAGAGAGTAAAAGAAACTATGAGTGGTAAGATCTTTTACATGCTCGTAACAATTTCTTTTCTTTTAGCTAGGTGGAAAATTTGCAGCCAGAAATAAAGAACATTGCCAGGCACCTTAATCAAGAAGTTGCATTTCATGCAAATCAGTTGGGGTGGTCCAAAAAAGTTGCCAGGTGAGCTAATTGCATATAAGATCATAGCTGTGTATATACACACACACACACACAATACACACGTATATTATGTGTAAATAATGTTAATTATAGGTTTGGACATTCTTGTAGCTTTGATGTGGCGTGATAGTTAACCATACTGAATTCAGGGCAAAGAAATGGAGAAACAAAGATAAGGAGAGTATGTTCCACATATCCCATTTTAGTTTATGGTATATTGAAGTGGCTAGAGGGAAGTACCTGGAACTGTTGAACTGTGTTCTGGTAGCCTTGATTTTTGAAAATGATTGTATAACTATGTAGATTTTACAATGTTTCCATGTGGTTGTGAAAACCTTGTGGCTGATGCTCTCTTTATCCAGACTATGGACAGATGGGTAAAAAATAAGGACAAAAAAATAAACAAATAATAGATGGGGATAAGAGGTAAAAAAAAAAAATTGGGTAGGTTGTAATACTAGTGGCCATTGAGTGGGAGAGGTAATGGGATGTATGGGTTTGGGATGTATGGGTTTTTCTTTTTCTCTTTACTTCTTTCTCTGGAATGATGCAGATGTTCTAAAAATGATCATGGTGATGAATACATACTGTGATGATATCGTGAGCCATTGATTGTAATACTTTGGATGGACTTTATAGTATGTGAAAATATGTCAATAAAAATATTTTTATTTAGGGTGCATGGGTAGTTCAGTGGTTAGAATGCCCAACCCGGGTTCAATTCCTGACCATGCACAAAAAAAAAAAAAAAAACAAGAGCATGTTCTTTGCACTGAAGGACTCCAGCCTACTGAAAAATACAGTGAATTCAGTGCTGTGTAGGGATTACATACAAGGAATTAGGTCATCAAGGATAGTCAGGGAAGGCTTTTAGGAGAAAAATATTTAGCAGACTATTTGGATATTGATTGGTCAACAAATGACTCAAATTATATACAAACTTGACCTTTGTTGAAAAGATGCAGCAGATAATGGGGAAGTAGAAAATATATGAGTACAATGGTAGAAGTACTTGGGATAGCCAAGATGCTGTCCATCTCCTTTGGTTATCCTGAGCATTTGTTCTCCTGGGCTTTAAAAGGTCCTTGCCCTAGGGTGTTTGTCAGTGCTGCAGTTCTGTACCTGCCATCATGGTCAGTGCTGCATCTCTGTACCTGAGAACTACAGCCCCAGACCAAAAGAACAGTTACTAGCTGCTCACTTGGCCTTTCAACTCCGCCTGAGTTGGGGCACCTTACTTAGGAAGACACATCTGAGGGCTTCTTGCATTTTCAGTATAGCTGCATCTCGAAGGGTGAAAGAGAGTTTGTCAAGTGGACAGTTGGGTAAGTGGGCTTGCCACACAGATGATATAATACCAAAGCCATGCTGATGTGGAAGTCTGATTTGTTAGATGGCCTAAAATAACATTGGAACCAAAAGATACAGGAGTCTGGAGGAGCAAAAGGAAGAAAGTTGGAGGTAGAGACAGAGGCTAAATTACAAAGGGCATAGAATATCTGTGTGGTTCTTAATTCTATACACTATAATTTGATTAAATTTAACAAACCTTTTGAATACCTGTCATGTACAAAATGTATGATACAGGAGGTTTAAAGATAATAAGACCCAATACTTGCCCCTCAAAGAGACTGTAGTCTAGAAAGCAGGACTTAAGACATGAACAGGAATAACTAATATGGTTAACAGAAACAGATTAAGAAAATCTTCATGAGAGAAACGATGACGAAGGTGATGATCTTGACAGGCCAGGAGCGTACATACTACAGAAGCACAGAGCTAGGAAAAGTATGCACAGGCATTTGCGTTTGACTTCTTCTTTACTATTTCTCATATAAATTGTGGTTGTACCATGTCAGCTGTGAAATTTCCCCTGTTAAAGCCTAGTCAGCCAAAGACCACCAGAGGTAAACCTGTACTCTGACAATGTCAGATTTATTGGATTGTTAAGTAATTTATGTATGTTGCTAGAGAATTTTCAGTAAAAGTCGATTTGCATTTTGTTTAGGCAGCCCCTTAAACACAGTTTTAAAACCATACCCAAGTCCTTTAAGCCAGTAACTACAGCATGAGTCATGTTTGTGCTTTGGGAATGAAGTACCATTAGAAGTCAAAAGATATTTTCTCCTTTCCCTTTTTCCCCTACCCTCAATCCAGGCTGACTTATCTCAGGAATATGCAAAAGCTTGTTTCAGAACTGTATGTTCGGGATAACTGCCACCCTTTCAAAGCCACTGTGTTGGTCTGGATTCAGCTTCCAATGTGGATCTTCATGTCAGTTGCCCTCCGGAATTTTAGCATGGGGGCAACACATTCAGAAGGTAATTATAGAAGTCTGCTTGCCCTGAATAAATTCTCTAACATTGCCTTTGGAAGAAAAAAAAAATCCATACCGTTCACAATTAGAATAGTTCTACCATTTTCCTTACCTAAATATAGGATTTTAAATCTTGAATGTAAACAAAACTAGCTATGTTGAGGAAAAACAGATAAGTCTAGGGAAGATATCAATAATACTATTACCTGAGGACTATAATAAAATTAGTGTTATAATTCCATAATTTTATTTCCTACCAAGAATTTTTTCCATTTATAAAAGTAAGACCCAGAAAAGCTTCCATGTTTATGAAGATAAAGGTTAATTTTAAAATGATATAAACTAAAGTGTTTGGTTTTTATATTTAAGCTCTTCTAACCAAAATGTAATCAGGATTTTCTTGAAAGAAAGGACACCTATGGACAAATAATTTTAGCTTAAATCTGAAATGACTACTGCTGCACATCTTTATGTTATCTATGTCCGTTCACTGCAGATCGCTGCATGCCTCTTTCTCAATTTAGGAAGGACTATTTATGTTGGGGACTGAGTGACAATAATCTGAATAAAACCAGTGTAAGTCCTTAGTTTGAGGGAACCTTACTGGAATTATCAGACTCCTTTAATCTTATGTATCATTCTCTGCTATTCTTAAGAATTTTATTGTTTTATTTATAAAACTGTTTCAGCAGGTTTTTCTGTTCAGGAGCAGTTAGCTACTGGTGGGGTTCTGTGGTTTCCTGACCTCACTGCACTGGATTCCACTTGGATTTTGCCCGTCTCCATTGGTGTCATCAACTTATTAATAGTGGAGGTCAGTGGTTTTAAATGAGATTTATTTGTCATTAAATCATTGGGATTTTGTTCAGATATGAATGTGTTTGAGTTGGTGGAGATAAATCTGAGCTGGAATTCAGACTACTTGGTTTCTTATCCCATCCATTGACAAATTTAGGTCAGTCCCCTTAACCTCTCTGGATCTCATAATTCAAATTAAAAAAAAAACTAAGAACATTTCCAAGGTTTTCTTTCAGCTTTATAATTATATGATTCTAATACATACAATTTTGGGATTTGTTTATGGTAAAGACAATAATTAAGATGTCAGTCTAATTTTATTCAAACAATACAATGGTGTTTTGTATGTATGTTTAAATGTGAATTTGTAGGCAGGGAATACAGCATTTCTTTTAGCTGTATGACCTTGGAGAAGTCACTGAATTTCTCTGTAAAATGAAGGTGAAAAAAATACATATCTATACAATATGAGTCCTTAGCCATGTCTTATTATTATCCCATGCTGCTTTGCTAAAAAACTTTGGGAGAATCGTATATAATTTCATTAAGAGGTATTCTCAGACTCCAAAGTTGAGCGTAGACTCTTTGAACTGAAAGAAACCATAGATACTATTTACAGTAGTTAAGACCTCACAGACCTCACATTCTCAGATACTGTTTGGGAAATCTAATACACCTTCTTACGTTTTTAGTTGAGGAAAATGAAGATGATAGAATCCAAGGTCTTAAGTGAAAGTTTCTGGAGGCAGAGTCCATGTGTAGTCCAGATGTGTTTCCCTGAGAATGCCAAGCAGAGTCCTGTGAACGTGGTTGGTACAAGGTGCATATTTGTTGTAAAAAAAGGAAGTGACAGACACAGGATATGATGGTCAAGTTCATGTGTCAGCTTGGCTATTTTATGGTGTCCATTTGTCGGTCAAGTGAGCACTGGCCTGATTATTACTATGAGGACATTTCATGAATTTAAGTCATTAGTCAGTTGATTGCATCTATGATAGATTATTATCTACAGTCAGTAAAAGCGATTGCATTGAGAGAAGTCTGATCCAGTCAGTTGAATGCCTTAAAGGAAGAACTGATGATTTCCGCAGTTAGAAAGAATTCCTGTTTCTACTTCAGACAGACAGCTTTTCCTGGGGGATTTATCAAACCATTATTGGAGGGCCCAACTTGCAGCCTGCCCTACAGAATTCAGAATTGTCAATCCCTAAAGTCACATGAGCCAAGTCTGCTAATAAATCTCATAACATTTACATGTATATGTGTGTGTGTGTGTGTGTGTGTGTGTGTGTGTGTGGCTTCCGTCTCTCTGGAGAACTGTTTTATACACAAGGTTACAATTAATGGTAGACATCAGTCCTCTTGTCGTTTCTTTATATTATTCTACCATTCATTGACCGAGCATTCATCACTGTAATAAAAACTTATGTGCCACACTCTGTTGTAAGCAATTTATATGACTTAACTCATTTTATTCTTAATATAACCCTTTGAGGTGTAGGTGCTATTATCACTATTTTAAGGTGGAGAAAGTGAAGCACGGAAAGGTGAAGTAACTTTCTCAAAGTCATTATAGTCAGTACAGACTTACTGTGTCAACCTAGGTAGGTTGGCTCTTGAGTTCATAAGTCATGACTACTTCTCTAGCTTTGGTTCTTGTTATTCCATGTAGCCAAATTGCAAATCTGAGATATAGGTATGTCCTCTAGGCCAGTCACTGTACTTAGGTGCCAGAAAGTAAGGGTAGTGATTCATTACCTATCTTTAAGGAACTTTCAATTTTATGGACAATCTTTTGAAAACAGTGACTATTAAAAATTAATCCAGAGGGTGCAAGGGGTTCAGTGGTAGAGTTCTCACCTGCCCTGGGGGAGACCCAGGTTTGATTCCTGGCCCATGCATTTCCCAAACAAGCAAGCAAGCAAGCAAGCAAACAAAGGAAAACAACAGACAAAAATTCAACAAATGGTGCTCCAGTAAGGGAAATGCACATGTGAAAAGAATGAAATGTCACCCCTGCCATACAGCATACAAAAAAAAAAAAAATTAATCTTTTTATTTTTTTTAATTCAGACTTCAAAAAGATTTCTGTTGGGGAGTAAAAAAGACTATTCGTTCATTTACAAGATTATTTCTGAGTTGCAAAGATTATTTCCCCTCCCCTTGTTTTTCAAGCTTTCCTGTATTCCCCATTGAATAAGACAGACAGAAAACATGAAAATCTTCTTTCTCGCATCTGTATTGAAAAAGTATTCTTTGATTCTGCTTTATATAGCATAACCATTTTTTGTTGCTATTAATTAAAGTGCTATTTAAGAATTTTGCATAATTATTAATAAAATTTTAATAATTAATAAAATGAATTAACCATTAATGTCACTTTTTAAAGGATGCTCAACCATGTAAATTCAATACTATTTTGAATTTTTATTATTTTTTGCTTTTATTGAGATATAGGTCTAGGCCAGTCAAAATCTGTTTGTATTTTAAAGCATGTCTAATTTAATGTGCATTTTAATGACCAGTATGTGTTTATATATTCTACTCCTTCAGATTTTTGCTCTGCAAAAGCTTGGAATGTCTCGTTTTCAGAAATATGTTACTTACTTTGTCCGTGCAGTGTCAGTGTTGATGATTCCAATTGCTGCAACAGTACCTTCAGTGAGTAATCACTAGGGTTGTGTATAGCGTGTACTATATCCTATATATCCTTAGCTTACACTTGCTGGGGTCCTGCAGCTTTCATTGAGCTTCCTCTAACTGTAGAGCCTTCCTGATTTGTGGGTTTCTATAGTAACTGATATAGCTATTGTCTTTATCACCAAGTGCCACTTGAATATTTCTTGGGATTGGTTAATCTTTTATGAGAATGTTTCCTAGCTCTCCTACAAATCAAGCTGCTTTTTTCTTCTCCTTAAGAAAAAAAAAATCTTGTGAGTGTTTTGCACCATACTATGAACGTATTATTTGTTCTGTTTGATTACTTGATAAATTATTGAAATCTTTCTTCCAGCATAGACTGGGCCAAGGAATAGCATTTAAGAAAGAAACAAAACTTTTTGCCAATCCCCTATGGGGTTAATATGTAATGTTAGTAAACCTCATAATAGCCCCTATAAGATAGGACACTCATATGTAATTAAACTTTTTTTTTTTTTTTAAATTTGCATATGGGCAGGAGGCACCAGGGATCAAACTCCAGACCTCCAGCATGGCAGGTCAGAGCTCTGCCTGCTGAGCCACGGCAGCCGCCCTGTAATTAAACTTTTGATAGAAATAGGAGGAAAAAATATAACCTGTTATGTTTGCCATTACTTCATACTTATAGTCTTTTGCTTATTTCCCCTAGATAGTGTAGAAGTTGCCAAGAGAACAAAAACCGTATCAGTTATATCTTCAGAGACCATACAGTAGAACACAGCTGTTGCTGGTGGGTAGGGTTATATCAGGATATGTAAAAGTATTTCACAGTACTTGTTTTAGGAATCTGAAGAAATACATTTGTAGTTCTGATACTAAAGGGAAATTTGGAACAAATAGATGTACAGGAGTGTTTCAGAGGCTGCATATCTTAGTTATTGATCTAAATAAATAAATCTAGATGATAATATAAAAGTTGAAAATAATTCTCAAACGGTCTCAAAAGAGCAAAGATATAATGCATTTCTGACTATACTGAGAAATTGAGTACTAGGAAAAGTTTAGAAGATAGATAATGAGAAAAATGAAGTTTAGGGAGCTAAGCAGCTGTAGGTATGGAGCTTTCATTTAGGTTAAGTATAAAAATTTATGTAAAAAAATGGCTGTACCCACTGAATATCCCACACGGAGTAAATTTTTGCTGCAAGGTTAAGGTATACTTGTTTACCAAAGAAAGGAGGTGGGATTTCTCCTGTGCCTCTGTCTGGAAGCTCTTCCCTATCATCTTTTTCCTACGATGAATTCTTCTTCTTTTGCTTTCTCTTTGCATTTTGGTCTTCCTTTCAATCTCCTTTCATACCTGTCTGTTGGATCTGTCACAGATATCTAATAGCTGCTTCACAGATATCTAATAGCTGTTTCAGTTCTCTCTCTGTCCTAGTATAATTAGAAAGATTCTCGTTTTCTTTATCATTGCCTGCCTTTCTCTGGACTTGGGTGACCTTAGAGAATGGACAGATGCTAGCATTTATGTCCTTTATTTTCTTTGTAGTCAATTGCTCTCTACTGGTTGTGCTCCAGCTACATGGGTCTCTTACAGAACTTGTTGCTGCGTTCTCCTGGATTTCGCCAATTTTGCCGAATACCATCGACCAAGTCAGATTCAGATACTCCTTATAAAGACCTCTATGCTGCCTTTTGCGCCAAGTTCATTTCAAGAAAATGACCTCCTTTTCAATAATTTTGAAGCAATTATGTGTCATTATCACTTTAATGTATTGGAAAGTTTAGAAATTCTGTTATTATTTATCTTTATTTAAAATCATGGACTTTCTGAAATACTATGAGTTAAGATGTAATCCATTTATATTTTGACAATAATTAAAAATATTTTAAGCTCTAGAAATGTATTGTATTTAACTGTATACTAAGAGTATAAAATTGAAACCAGAGTTTCTAACACTGTGTACAAAATGACAACTTGCTTGGGGTGTTAGAGCTTTGGAAAACAGGAGTAAATACTAAGTAATCTCAGTTATGCTATACAGTCTGCACATTAAAGTTTTGTTTTTTTTCCAGTTTTGTTAAGATATATTCACACCACACAAGCCATCCGAAGTATACAATCACTGGCACACAGTATCGTCATAGTTGTATATACATCCCCATGATCAGTTTTAGAACATTTTCACTACTCTAGAACAGAAATAAGAGTAAAATATAAAACTGAAATCTGCCTATACCCCTTACCCACCCCCATACCCCCTTAAAGGGTGTTTTTAAATAAGATAACCCAATGCAATGATTGGATTTAGGGCAGCTTTGATTTTTTTCTTCAGTAAGTCCTTGGACTTGCAATTCAGAGCTTTCATTGACACCCCCTGGAGGTCATCTGGGAATTCCTGGTTAAGAAATCTTATTCTGATTGATCATATATGCTGCTTTGATGCTATTTTTTACCCCAGAAAAGCCATGTTCTTTGATCCTCATTCAGTTTTGCTGGGTGGGATCTTTTTTATTATTTCCATGGAGATGTGACTCACCCAATTATGGGTGGTAACTTTTGCTTAGATGTGTCTCTACCCATTCAAGGTGGGGTCACTTACTGGAGCACTTTAAGAGGGAAGCATTTTGGAAAAAGCTTTAGAGCCAACAGAGCCCACACAGACAGAGACTTTTGGAGATGCAGAAGGAAGGCACCCCCGGGACAGCCTTGTGAAACGAGAGAAAGCTAGCATATGTCACTGCGTGCCTTTCCAGTTGAGAGAAGTGTTCTGGATTTATTAGCCTCTCTTGAATTAAGGTATCTTACTGTGAATGCTTTAGTTTGGACATATTCATGGCCTTAAAACTTGCAACTTAATAAATTCCCGTTTAAAAACTATTCTATTTCCGGTATTGCATTCTGACAACTTCTACAAACTAAAGCAAATTTTGGTACCAGAGAAGTGGGGTGGTGCTGCAGTTTGCAAATACCAAACGTGTTGGGACAGCTTTTTAAATGGATAAAGGGAAGATTCTAGAGGCGTTGTGAGGAGCTTGATAGAGAAGGCCTAGAAAGCTTTGGAGAGATTGTTGGTAGAAATGTGGACTCTGAGGATATCTCTGATAAGACCGTAGAGAGAAATGATGTGTGTTACTGCAAACTGAAAGGAAGGTGATCCTTGTTTTAAAGTGGCAAAGAACCTAGCAAAATTTGTCTGCTGGTTTTAGAAGAAAGGCAGATTTAAAAAGCCATGAACTTGGATATTTAGCAGGACAGATTTCCAAATTAAATGTGGAAAGTACAGCCTAGTTCCTACTTGCAGTTTATAGTGAAAAGCAACAGGAAAGAGTTAAGTTGAGAACTGAACTCCTGGGTGCAAAGAAATCAGAAATTGATAGTCTGGGAAATTCTCAGCCTTCGAAAAAGGAGACCCCAGAGAATCATGTCCCACATGAGGATTTAATCAAATATGAAAGCAATCACCTATTACAAGACAAGCCAGGATGAGAGATGGAGTTATCCAGGAAGGGTTTGTGGGAAGTTCTATTGTCTGATGATTATGATCCCTGCATACTACATAGAAAACAAGACTGTTGTGGGTTCTGTATAAACGGAACTGCTGCCGGTCTGGACTAAAAGAGACAGAAAAGGGACAAATTGAAGGAAAAATCATTTCAAAGGCAGAATCAAGGAAGCTAAGGTCTAAAGCCAAGAAACCTTGGGCCAGGAAAGTAGACCCATCCATGCACTTGGAGAGGGTGAGTTTGACCTGAAGACAGAGAGCAGGAGTTTCAGTGCCCAAGGCCTCAGAGAGGGTGGAGCATATTCCTTGGGGGATTGGGGAAACTTGTGGGCACCACATTGTACTGAGGGGTTGAGCATGTGCCCCAGAGATGGCAGATAGCCTGGATGTTGCCCTGATGCTTGGAGAGGGTGGAGCCAAGAGAAAAGTGGTCTCCCCATTGTCCTTCAAGGTTGCAGTTCTCACCCCAGCATTTGGAGAGAGCTGGGCTCCTGCATAAGCCCTTGGAAAGGGTGGGACTGCTGCTTCACAAAGCCCTGGGGATAAATGACCCTCAGACTTTAGAATCTAATAGTGTTTGCCCTTCAGGTTTCTAGAACTGTTTGGGTCTGGTGACCCCTGTGTTCCTTCCAGTTTCTCCCTATGGAAATGGGAATATGTATCCTATGACTTCCTCCTTCATATATTTTTGGCAGCAGATATCTTGTTCTGAGTTTTACAGGTCCACAGCCAGAGGAAAATTTTTTTGCCTTAAAAAAGACCGTGACAGAAGCTGACTTTGATGCAATTTTATTGAAGGTGTCTTTGAAAATATTATAAGATATGTCTTTTTCAGAATATTACAGTTGTAAAGATTTAGGGTTGACCCAAAAGCTTTTGATAAACTAGCCTCTCATTGTCCTCAATCTGTCCCAGGACAAGAGGATTCTGAACTATGCCCCTGAAAAAAGGGGTTAGTCACCCAAAAGAGAATCCTTCCTTCCCATAATTCTCCACACCAATACTTAGGAAGCCTAGCCTTCATATCTGTTTCACTGAAGTCCTGTTACTGGACAAAGGCAGTGGATTCTTGCCCATGCACTCAAGTGACCAATTCCTGAGACAGGTTTCAAAGAGAGAAAAAGTTTATTACTAGGTGCATAGCAGAGGACCAGATGGCCTATCTGCCCAAAAATCTATCTCCCTGAGTGTAGTAATTCTGATAGTTTTATAGTATTAAAAGATGGGCAGGCTTTAGGATAATGAACACAGTGGCCTCAGATGATGTAATTAGAGGTGATCTAACTATTGAGCATGTGCAGAGTGATTACATGCTTAATCACAGACTATATGTAAGAAAATGACAGCCTTACTATTGATGGGCATGATTTTTAGTATTATAATGAGGGATAGATAACATAGGTTAAAGTCTAAGCTACTGAACATGTCAGGCAGGCCCATTTTGGTTAGATCTAGTTTCAATTATCAACTAGATCTTTGGACTTGGGATGGGCTAGTTCTGGGATAACCCAAGGCCTACGGGTTGTAGTGATAACAAGATTCTAAAGGTGAAAAACTGGATAAATGGGTACAAGTGAAAGTCACAAGGTTTATACCCTTAAAAGGGCAAAAGATAAAGGCTCTACATTCAATATCAGAGATCAAGGCAGCTGGATTATAATCCAAAAATGTCAGGTATTTCCATCTGTCTAATATAGCAGAAAATGAAAAGGAATATCCAAACAATAATCAAAATCATCACTTAAATCCCAATTTCTCAGTTACAACTCCACCCTCTCATTTGATAATTATCTCCCAATCTTGAGGGATATCGGCGACAACTCTTCTAATTTCTTTAAAGCTGAAAAGGGGTATTTCATTAAAAGGCAGAGGGATGAAACTGATTGTAGTCTTGGAATATTTAGTCCAATTTCCCTAAATTTCATTGCTTATCTGACATTGAAACAAACAATCTGGAGATTTTAAGTTTCTGAAAAAGAAACTTAAGTATTTTAATAAATTCCAGGATATTTTTCAGGGTTTTTAGGAATATAGTTGGTTGTGGGTTGCAACACTGTGGCAGTTTGCAATATCTGGCTGAAACTTGCATAGGAGTAACTTCCAGAATGATCTCTTGACTCAATTTGAAATCTCTTAGCCATTGAAACTCTTATCTCTTTTCCTCTTTTTCACTAATCCCAGAATGCCAGGGCCAGGTTCATCCCTGGGAGTCATGTTCCATGATGACAAGGCCAGTCAAGTTCCATGAAGCCAGGGCCGGTCTTGTCCCATGTTGCCAGGGCCAGGCTTATATCCCTGGAAATCATGTCCACATAGTGGGTAGGTCAGAGAATGGCTTAGAGAGAGACCACATTTTAGTAACAAAAGAGGTTCTTTGGGGATGCCTCTTAGGCATTAATTATAAGTACACTTGGCTTCACCATTTTAGAAATATTTTACAAGGTCAAGCCTTATGATTAAGGCCTTGGCTTATTAAATTGGAGCCCCTGTTGCTTAAGAAAATACCAGGAATTCCCCAGGTAGGGAAGTTTAATAGTTCACTTTTTCTCTAGTCTCTCAAGGGACATTGCAAATACTTCCTTATTTTCTGCCTAAAATAATCTGAAATGTATTGAGGTACAACATTAACTTGAACAGAATATTGTTTGTATTCCTTATTCTAGGTTCCATAACAAATAGAGCTGAATTATGTTGTTTAAATAAACAGACAGGTTAAATTAAATAGTGCGCCACAGAAAATTTAAAATTTTGGACAAAATAAATATTTTTTTCTTTTGGTCTTACACAAAAGTTAAAGTTATAAAATGTAGACAGTATTATTTTTTTGCCTTGCATTTTGATTTACCTTAGTTTTAACCAGATCAGTGTCAGTTACATCTCTAATCAGAGTCAGTTTTAGTTTGCTAAGGCTGCTGGAATACAATACACTTGAGATGGATTGGCTTTTATAAAGGGGATTTATTTAGCTACAAATTTATAGTTACTTGGAGAAAAGGCAACTAGCTTTCATCTGGGTTTCTCTGTCACATGGGAAGACAATGTCTGCTGGCCCACTCTCCTGGCTTCTTGGTTCAAATGGCCTTCTTGCAGGTGTTTCTCCTCTGTATCTCCAAATGTCTGGGTCTATGTCAGCTCTGAGCACTGACCTGAGGTGTGCTGAGATGTGCTGAGCAGTACTGAGCTCTTTCTCTTTCTTCTGATTCTCCTTTTAAGCCTCCAGCTAATTAAAATTAAATGTCACTCATTATGGAAGGCACTCCCCTTAGGCAATTGCAGATGTAATTGGCCAAAATAAAATTTACATGCTTATGATTTAAGTCCACCACAAAAGAACAAGGCACCATCATCTGTCAAGTTGACACCTGAATCTAATTACTATAGAGTCTTTTTTTTTTTAATGTCTAAGTTATTTCATGGAGTAATGCTGACTTTAGAGCTTGAGAACTAACTCTGAATCACAGGTGTTACATGGATACTTGACATTCCAGGGAACTGCCAGGTTACAAATAGCAAAGCATCTCAGAATTTAAAGATAACAGTTGTAATCTAAGCTCTAATTTTTATAAGCATTTTTAAATGAAGCTACTTTCAGAAACAAAAACATTAGACAGTTGTTTCATATTGACAAACCATAGCAGAGGTTTTGTTCTGTTTCACCTTTGCATATTTACCAGTTATGTTAATTTACAGATAAAATTTACTTTATATATTTGTCCTGCCTCTCCTTTAAAGTCTCTTCCTGTTGCAAATGAAGCTTTGACTTATAGCTGACCACATATGCTTTTAGAGAACAAAGCAGTGCAACCAACAAGTAAATCTGGCTGTTTCTAAGATTTGTAGCCTTTTAATAAGCATAAGTAAAACCCTGACAAACATCATCGTGCCATTGTTTAACACACTGATTAGCATTGGGATAAAACATGGACAATGAGAACAACACGGCCAAGTCTTTAGGAATTTTATACAATCTCCAACTATGTGAATAGCATTTCACTCATACAAATTTAGTTAACAACAGAACTGGAGATCCCTTTTAACCACTATAATACCTGTTATACTTCTCAGACACCTCTGCAATGTGTTCAACTATTTTAGCACGTTACTTTTATAAAGTGAAAGAACAGATTTTTGTAAATTTTTCCCTTAACAATTAGAAGATTTGTCCTCTGAAATAAAGGATGATAAGGCTAACATAAACATTAACAAGGATATTATTCTGATGTAAAATCTTTGTTTTCTAGAGGTTATTAGGATGATTAAGAAAAACTTTACATTAAGAGCAGACTAACAATTCATATTATTTTAAAGGGAGAATACTAAACTTTAGTTTTGTTTGAATACCTGGTTTGACACAAAAGCTTTTATTTTTTTGAAATATATGACAAATAGGCTTATTAAATTTTTGGTCAGCATTGACTATAACAGAATTCACCTTTATAAACCTATCACACTCTATACCCATTCAGGGCTTGTAGTCAGCATATAAATAAAATTCACTTTTGTGAATTTTGATACTAAATAATAAAGGAAGAAGAAATAAATTTATGCTTGGGTTTGGAACACAGTACACTGCATGTACATAATTTATAGTCAGAACACACAAATGATTGCTTTACAATATGCTTAAAATGTCTCAGTCCAATCCAGCACTACCTTCAAAGGTCAGAAAGGCCCAAGTTTAAAATATAATCAGCTTTTCAAAACTTAAGGGATTTATATCCAGAAAAAAACTCAAAATTTTCTTTACATTATTCTCAAGTGCTAAATAATATCAAGAATATGTTAGTTTACAAAATTATATCATGACTTTAAAAAAACTATTTGAGAGCCCTATTTATACAAGTGCTACTTTCTTATTTAAAGGTTTTACAGTGTCATCTCTTTATGAGGTCTTCTTGGGTAATTTTTTATTTACCTACTTTTAAAATTCTTCCAGTATTTTTACTCCTTTATTACTACTGTCTTATATTATGCCCTAGTATATGTATATTCCAACTAGAATATAAACTCTTTGAAGCTAAGAATTAGGTCTTCCTTATTCATGACAGCACATACTAACAAAAATATCAGTATTGACATTACGTTATTATGTAATGATTGAAATTAGCAAAGCCACTACAAATTCAGATACCACATACTGAGGTAACAGATGGCAAAGTAACCAAAAGTCAGGTTCTTTGAAATCCAGATAATTACTGTTATAAAAAAATTCATTTATATTTATTACTAAACTGATTTCTTAAATAGAATATATTTGAAAGATCGGCATATTCTTATTTTATTATATTTTATAAATGTCATCATTACCAGGTATATTGCTCAGTTCATGTAACATAGCATATCTAGGTAGGCTATTTTCAAGAGGAATTTTGAGAATGTACTTATAATACTAGCTTATTTTATCAGTAAACATATAAATTTAGGGAGAACATACCCAAGCAGAATAAAATTTCATTTGTTCAATTCAAAAAATTATCATAAGATTCTTTTTATTGGAGGTTAAAAAAATCCTTTTGTTTTCATGATATCTTAAAATCACAAACAATTATAGAAGTGCATTGACTATCAAGTTCTGGAAAATGTACTGCAATTATTTAATTTGTCCTAAGCCTAAATCTGGGAAAACTTTTCTGTAGCTCTTAAAGATCTTTCATTTTATTTGCTGAGATCTGATAATTAGATTTATTCAGTTATTTCTTTCCCAAGGCTATTTATATTTTAATAATTATCTAATTGCTATGGTAACCATTGCAAAGATATTATTGGAAAAAATATTAACAAGTATGACTGTCAGGTATCAGAAAATAAAACGACATTCGAAATGGATTCTGTGGCAGGGGGACCCCTTCAGTTTCTCTCCTTCAGCAGCTCTTTTAACAGGACCTGATGTGACAGCAAGATAGTGAGCACAAATGTGCAGACACCCCACCCACCAGAAGCCAAACCAGATAATCATGAGCATGAAGTCATGATCTGCACCAGCCTGATATCTCCCAGTGGCGCCTGCAGCCACATGTCACCCCCACCCCTCTTGGCATGGTTTTTCCTTTAAAACCACAAGCTGTCAGAGAGTTGGAGCCATTTTTCCTTTCCTTTTGCTAGCAGGTTTTTCTGGCTCCCACCTGCCTGCTCTCCCCTTGCTTTCATTCTGTCTGTTTCTTTCTCTCTAGCAATAAACTATTAAGCTTTAACTCACTGTCTCATGTGGAATCCTTTAATGAATCCGTGCCTAACAATGGGCTAATCTGTAACATTTTTTATGCTTATGATTTTTAATCTCCAGGTTATAAAAAAAGTATTAAAAAAAAGAATTCTATACCACACCTCCCCCCATCTTTCTGCACCTAGCTCTTCCCCATCTTTCTTCATTGCTGTCTTAGGTGGTCAGGCCCTGGAAGTGGGGAAAGGTTGCACATAAAGAAGGAAGCCTGGCTTGTTGAACTTGGATCTTAAAGTTTTAAATCCAAAACTTTGGAATTTTGAGAGTTCCTTCGCCCCTCTTTCAACATTCCAATATTAAAATTTTTTCACCAAAAACTGTGACCAAAACAATTGGAAAAGCTTTTTTTGCCTTTCCCAAAGGCAATCCGCTTGTAACCTTTTATGGTTTTAGGGAAATTCCAGGGCAGTTTCTTTCTAATGTCCAGGTTTGTTTACAATAATTACAAAACTAAGGCTTTTGAATCTTGTTGCTCAGGAAGTTTTCGTTTTGACTTTTTTCCTTCAGAAGTACTAGTTTATATACATTTATATAAAGACACCAATTCATTAACTTTTTATTGTGAAGTATAACATATACAAAAAAACAATAAATTTCAAAGCACATTTTAATAAGTAGTTACAGAACAGATTTCAGAATCAAGTGTGGGTTACAGTTCCACAATTTTAGGTTTTCCCTTCTAGCTGCTCTAAGCCACTGGAGACTGAAAGAAATATTAATATAATGATTCAGTAGTCATACTCATTTATTAAGTCCTATCTTCTCTGTTATAACTCCTCATTCTACTTTGAGCTTTCTCCCAATCTTTAGAAGTGCTTGGGAGAAATTCTGAAATATGCCCATTCTAACTTTTTCATATTGGAAAGGGCTGTTGATAATATGGAGTAGGGGATGAAACTGTTCTTGCAGAGGCTGACCTATCTGGGTTTCAGGGCTTATCTAGCCTAGGAACCCATCAGGATGTTGTAGGTTTCTAGAAAGTAATCATAGTGCACGGAACTTCTGTAGAATCTCGGCTAGAGTCCTAGATGTACTTTAGGGTTGGCTGCAATGGTTTTGGTTGGGGTTTGGCATACCATGATAAATAGAAACATTTAGCTAAAGTTTGCATAAGAGTAGCCTCCAGAATTGCCTCTTGACTCTATTTCAACTCACTCAGCCATGGATACCTTATTTGTTAAAATTCTTTTCCCCCTTTTGCTAAGGAAGTCATTATTTATCCCACTGTCCCAGGCCCAGGCTCATCTCTGGGCATCATATCCCATACTGTCAGGAAGACTTTCACTCTTGGATGTCATGACCCACATAGAGGAGAGGGCAATGATTTTACTTGCAGAGTTGGGCTTAGAGAGAGAGACCACATATGAGCAACAAAAGAGGTCCTCTAGAAGTAATTCTTAGGCATAGCTATAGATAGGCTTAGCTTCTCTGCCAATAAATAAGCTTCACAAGAGCAAGCCTCATGATCAAGGGTTTTTGACTTGGGAGTCCCTAATATTTGTGACAGTATCTGTGGTTTTTCCAGTGGTAAAATTTAATAGTTTCATATTTTTTCTTCTATCACTCAAGAGACTTTGCCAATCCTTTTTTTAAAATTTTTTATTTTTTTTAAATACCAAAAAGACACCAAACAAATGCAAACAATCCTAACTTTTGATCATTCCGTTCTACATATGTAATCAGTAATTCACAATATCATCACATAGTTGCATATTCATCATCATGATCATTTCTTGGAACATTTGCATCTATTCAGAAAAAAAAAAAAGAAAACAGAAAAAAAATTCATATATACCATACCCCCCACCTCTCCCCCTCATCAATCACCAGCATTTCAATCTAAATTTATTTTAACATTTGTTCCCCCTATTATGCATCTTTATTCCCTATGTTTTACTCGTCTGTTGACAAGGTAGTTAAAATTGCCAATCCTTTTTAATTGTCTGCTCAACATACTCTGGGAAATATCTAGGCATTACATGAAGCTATACAAAATTACAATCCCTCATTCCCATTCTGGGCTCCATGTGTTTGGATTGTTTAAATGATCTATTCAGACAAGTTGAGTTAGATTATGTGCTACAGGCAATTTATGTTTTGGATGAAATAAACCTCTCTTCCTTTGGTTTCATTGAGTAGGTGAAGTTCTAAAATACAGACAATGTCCTCCTTAGCCCTGTGTGCTGGTTTGAAAGGAAGTATGCCCCCTAAGAAAAGCCATGTTTTAATATAAATCCCATTTCATAAAGGTAGAATAATCTCTATTCAATACTCTATGTTTGAAACTGTGATTGGATCATATCCCTGGTTGATGTGATTTAGTCAAGAATGGTTGTTAAACTGGATTGAGGGACGACATGTCTCCACCCATTTGGGTGGGTCTTGATTAGTTTCTGAAGTCCTATAAAAGAGGAAATATTTTGGAAAATGAGAGATTCAGAGAGAGCAGAGGAGAACAATGTAGCCATGAGATGCAGAGAGTCCACAAGCCAGCAACCTTTGGAGATGAAGAAGGAAAACGCCTCCCGAGGAGCTTCATGAAGCCAGAAGCCAGGAGAGAAAACTAGCAGATGACGATGCCATGTTCACCATGTGCCCTTCCAGCTAGAGAGAAGCCCTGACTGTGTTCACCACATGCCTTCTCACTTGAGAGAGAGACCCTGAACTTCATCGGCCTTCTTGAATCAAGGTATCTTTCCCTGTTTGCCTGTGACTGGACATTTCTATAGACTTGTTGTAATTGGGACATTTTCTCGGCCTTAGAACTGTAAACTTGCAACTCATTAAATTCTCCCTTTTAAAAGCCATTCTGTTTCTGGTATATTGCATTCCAGCAGCTAGCAAACTAGAACACCCTGTATACTGATTTATCTTTTTTTTTTTTTTTCACAATCACACAGTCACACTGTGAAAACTAAATCATTATTCAGTCATCATCAAGAAACATGGCTACTGGAACACAGCTCTACATTTTCAGGCAGTTCCCTCCAGCCTCTCCATTACCTCTTGAATAACAAGGTGATATCTACTTAATGCATAAGAATAACCTCCAGGATAACCTCTCGACTCTGTTTGGAATCTCTCAGCCATTGACACTTTGTCTCATTTCACTCTTCCCCCTTTTGGTTGAGAAGGTTTTCTCAATCCCCTGATGCTGAGTCTCAGCTCATTCTAGGGTTTTTCTCAGCCCCTTGATGCTGAGTCTCAGCTCATTCTAGGATTTCTGTCCCATGTTGCCAGGAAGGTCCACACCCCTGGGAGTCATGTCCCACGTAGACAGGGGGAGGGTGGTGAGCTTGCTTTTTATGTTTATTGGAGAGAGAGGCCACATCTGAGCAACAAAAGAGGTTCTCTTGGGGGTGGCTCTTAGGCCTAATTTTAAGTAGGCCTGACCTATCCTATGTGGAGTTAAGTTTCATATAAACAAACTCAAGACTGGGGGCTCATCCTATAGCATTGGTTGTCCACACTGCTTGTGAGAATATCAAGAATTCAACTTGGGGAGGTTGAATTTTCCCCCATTCTCACCATTCCCCAAAGGAGACTTTGTAAATACTTTTCCACTCACTGGTCAAATCACTCTGGGATTCATTGGGGCATCACTCTGGACAAACCAACAAAATCCATGTCGTACGCAAGGTTCCATGTACTTATGGTGTTCAACCAAGCTATTACTGATTTACCTTAATCCTGACCTGATCAACTTCATTCTTATATCTAATTAAAGCCCGATCTCTTTTTCAGTTTCTTTAACAGTTGTTGTATGTGGCAATGCTGACTTTCAGACCCTCAGAATTCCTACTCTGAGTCTTAGGTGTCACACAGGTACCCAAAGCTCCAGGGAAATTCTAGGTTATGCACATATAGCACAGCCTCTCAAAATCTAGAAATAACAATTACAACTCCAATTGAAATGTGACTGCCATAACAGCTTACAATCCAGGCCCCAATTTCCTTACAAGTATTTTCTAAAAGACACCATACAATATTTGTTCTTTTGTTTCTGGCTTATTTTGCATCACATGATATCCCCTAGAGTCATTCACCTCATTGCATGCCTCATGATTTTGTTCCTTTCTGTAGCCACACTATATTCAATTATATGTATACACCACATTTCACTATTCTACTTCTCAGTCAGTGTATCCTTCAGCCACCTCCATTCATTGGGCATCATGTATAATATCTTAAGTCAATAATTCATGTCTCACATTATCCTCACTTAGTTGTATAATCATCAATACTCTCAATTTGAGACAATTTTCTTTGCTCCCAAGGGAAAAATAACCTATAAATGCACCCTCACTAAATAGAAAATCCAAACCTCCCTGTGCCAGTTTAAAAGGATTTATGTACCCTAGAAAAGCCACGTTTTAATCCTAATCAATCTTGTGGGAGCAATGGTTTCTTCTAGTCCCTATTCAGCACTATAGGTTGGAAAGCTTGATTAGGTTATCTTCACGGAGATGTGATTAGATCAATTTTGGTTATTAAGCTTGATTAGGTGGAGATGTGACTCCACCCATTCTACATGGGCTTTGATTAATTTACTGGAGTCCTATAAAAGAGGCATTTTGGAGAAAGTTCCTTTTGAGAATGAGGAGGGAACTACAGAACCACAACAGAAGGATAAGAGAAGCATAGAGTCCACCAGCCAGCGACCGTTGGAGATGAAAAAGGAAAATACATCCCTGGGAGCTTCATGAAGCAGGAGGCCTAGAGAAGAAATCAGTAGACATTTCCATGATTGCCATGTGCCTTTCCAAGTTGAGAGAGAAGTGCTAAATGTCATCAGCCTTCTGGAACCAAGGTATCTTTCTCTGGATGCCTTAGATTGGACTTTTCTATACACTTGCTTTAACTGGGACATTTTCTCAGCCTTAGAATTGTAAACTAGCAACTTATTTAATTCCCCTTTTTAAAAGCCATCCTATTTCAGGTGTATTGCACTCCAACAGCTAGCAAACTAAACATTCCCCTTAACTCTTGTCCCTCCCCTCGTAATTTATTTACCCCTGGTATTGCTATGATACTGTTGATGTATTTTTGTTAAACATAGACTGTAGCATGCAATTGTGGTTTTCCTGCTACACCCCAATATTATTTACTATTTATACTATTTGTACAAGATTTATACTTTGAAGTAGTTCATGTTATTACTTATTTATATTTCTAGTGTTAATTGTTGGGATACATGGCTCCTTACAATCCTTTCAATCATGTTCAACTTATAATATGGTAATATTACTTACAGACCCAGTAGTGAACCAACTTCACTGCTATCCATTCCCTTACTTTTATGTTCAACCTCATTAGCTAACTGTCCATCTCTAGCTTCCATGAATTTCTAAATTTCCTATATTCTATATTCCAAACACCTGAGTTTACCTTTACCAAGATCATAAAGCAAAATCATACTGTATCTATCCTTTTGTGTCTGGCTTGTTTCACTCAGCATTATCTCCTCAAAGGTCATCCATGTTGTCATATGCTTCAGGACCTCATTTCATCTTATTGCTGCATAATATTCCATCATATGTATATATCACATTTTGTTTATCCAGTCGTCTGTTGATGGGCACTTGGATTGTTTCATTTTTTGGCAATTGTGAATAATGCTGGTATGAACACCAGTGTGAAACTTCTGTTTGTGCTTTAAGCTCTTCTGGATATATACCTAGTATGGTATTGCTGCATCATAGGGCAACATGATATTTAGTTTTCTAAGAACCACCAAATTGTCTTCCATAGCAGCTGTACATTCCCACTAGCTGTACTAAATATTCCAATTGCTCCATATCCTCTCCAACATCTGTAGTTTCCTGTTTATTTAATGCCAGCCATTCTTACAGGTGTGAGATGATATCTCATTGTAGTCTTGATCTGCATTTCCCTTATATCTAATGAAAATGACCATCTTTTCATACATTTTTTTTTTTTTGCACGGGCAGACACCAGGAATCAAACCTGGGTCTCTGGCATGGCAGGTGAGAACTCTACCTGCTGATCCACTGTGGCCTGCCCTTTTCATGTGCTTTTTAGCCATGTGTATTTGTTCTTCAGAAAAATGTTTATTCATAGTTTTAGCCCATTTTATAATTCAGTCATTTGTTCTTTGGTTTGTTCTTTTGGTTGTTGAGCAGGGAATGTCTTTCCACCTATTTAGATCTTCTTTGATTTCTTTTAGGAATGTTATGTGGTACATAACAGGTCCTTTACATCTGTTCTAGTTTACTAGCTGCTGGAATGCAATATACCAGAAACAGAATGGCTTTTAAGAAGGGGAATTTAATAAGTTGCTAGTTTACAGTTCTAAGGCCAAGAAAATATCTCAATTAAACAAGTCTATAGAAATGTCCAATCACAGGCATCCAGGGAAAGATACCTAGATTCAAGAAGGCTGATAGTTCAGTGTTTCTCTGTCAAGTGAGAAGGCACATGGCGAACACAGTCAGGGCTTCTCTCTCAGCTGGAAGGGCACATGGCATACACGGCGTCATCTGCTAGCTTTCCTTCTTGGCTTCCGGTTTCATGAAGCAACCGGGAGGGGTTTACCGTCTTCATCTCCAAAGGTCACTGGCTCATGGACTCTGCTTCATGGTGCTGCCTCATTCTCTGCACTCTGTGAATCTCCTTCATTCTCCAAAATGTTCCCTCTTTTATAGGACTTCAGAAACTAATCAAGACCCACCCAAATGGGTGGAGACATGTCATCACCTAATCCAGTTTAACAACCACTCTTGATTGGGCTACATCTCCAGGGAGATGATCTAATTACAGATTCAAACATACAGTGTTGAATAGGGATTATTCTATCTTTATGAAATGGGATTTAGATTAAAACATGGCTTTTCTAGGGGACATCATTCTTTCAAACCAGCACAACATCCCTAGTTAAGTTCATTCCTGGATACTTAATTCTTTTAGTTGCTATTTTAAAAAATAGTTTTGTTGAGAAATCTTCATACCCACATGTAGTCCATATACATGATACACAATCAATGGCTTATAATATCATCATGTAGTTATGTGTTCTTTACTATTATTATTTTAGAACCAAAAACTCATGCATCTCATACCCCTTACATCTCCCTCTCATTGACTATTATTTCAATCTCAATGACTCTTTATTTTTATTTATGGTTTATCCATATATTCATATATATATATATTTTACTAATCTGTCCATACCCTGGATAAAAGGAGCATCAAATGTAAGGTTTTCACAATCACACAGTCATATTGTAAAAGTTATATTGTTATACAATCATCTTCAAGAATCAAAGCTACTGGAACATAGCTCAACATGTTTAGGTACTTCCCTCCAGCCACTCCAATGCACCATAAACTAGAAAGAGATATCCATATAATGCAGAAGAATAACCTCCAGGTTAACCTCTTGACTCTGTTTGAAATCTCTCAGCCACTGACACTTTATTTTGTCTCATTTCTCTCTTTCCCCTTTTGGTCAATCTCGTGATGCTAGTTCCTGGCTCATCCCAGAAATCTTGCCCCACATTGCCAGGGAGATTTACACCCCAGAGGAGAGGGCAGTGAGTTCACCTGCAGAATTGGATTAGAGAGAGAAACCACACCTGAGCAATAAAAGAGGTTTTCTGGGAGTGATTCTTAGGCATAATGATAACTAGGCTTAGCTTCTCCTTTGCAGGAATAAGTTTTATAGAAGCAAACCCCAAGATCAAGGTCTCAGCCTATTCAATTTGTTGTCTCTACTGCTTGCATGCATATCAGGAATTCACCAGATGGGGAAGTTGAATCTTTACCCCTTCCTCCTCAGTCCCCCAAGGGAGCTTTGCAAATACTTTTTTTATTCTCTGCCCAGATTACTCTGGATTATATCGTGGCATCACATAACCTGTAAAACCCAATAGGATCTCCCACCTTAGTCAAGATTCCATGTGATTATGGTGTTCAAATAAACTCATCATACAAATTAAATTAGATAATGCACTACCCAAAATATAAATTTTGCACCAGATAGGGCAGGCCACGGTGGTTCAGCAGGCAGAGTTCTTGCCTGCCATGTCAGAGACCCGGGTTCAATTGCCAGTGCCTTCAGTTTTGTCAATGTTTGCCTCGTGCTTTGGAGTTCATTGATTGGGAGCATAATATTTATGATTAATACTTCTTCTTGGTAAATTGTCCTTTTTATTAATATGTAGTGTCTTCTTTGTCTCCTATGATGTCTTTACATTTAAAGTTATTTTATCTGATATTAGTATAGCTATTCCTGCTTTCTTTTGGTTACAGCTTGCATGGACATCTTTTGCCATCCTTTCACTTTCAATCTATTTGTATTCTTGGGTCTAAGGTGAGACTCTTGCAAACACCATGCTAGATAATATTTCTTAATCCATTCTGCCAATCTGTATCTTTAATTGGTGAGTTTAGCCCATTAACATTCAAAGTTATTGCTGTAAATGCATTTCTTGAATCTACCATCTTATCCTTTGGAATTTACTTGTCAGATCTATATATTCTTTTCCTTCTTTCTATTTTTATCCTTTAAATTACCCGTATTGGTACTCTTCAATTCTGTGCCCTCCTTCAGACCTCCCTCTCTCTTTTTTTTTTTTTTTTCAGCCAACAGGACTCTTGTAGGGTTGTTCTCTTAGCATTTGTTTGCCTGTGAAAATTTTAATCTCTCCCTCACTTTTTTAATTTATATTTTTTACTCACCTGACTATATCCTACATAAAAGGAGGATCAGACACAAGGTTTTCATAATCACAGTCACATTGTAAAAGTTATGTCATTATAGAGTTCAGGTAAGTTGAGTAAGCTCGGTGATATTTGCTGCTGCTGTCATCATGGTTCGTCTGCTAGACCGCATCATCGCTGTGTCCCAGGATGTGGGCATCAGCCAGAATGGAGACCTGCCCTGGCCCTCACTTGGGAATGAATTCAAGTACTTCCAAAAATGACTACAACCTCTTCAGTAGAAGAAGGTAAACAGATTTGGCGATTGTGGGTAGAAAGACCTGGTTCTTCATCTCAGAGAAGAATCAACCCTTAAAGGACAGAATTAATTTAGTTCTAAATAGAGAACTCATGGAACCCCCACAAGGAGCACATTTTCTTGCCAAAAGTTTGGATGATGCCTAACAACTTATTGAGCAACCAGAATTAGCAAATAAAGTAGACATGGTTTGGATAGTGGGAGACAGTTCCGTTCCTAAGGAAACCAAGAATTACCCAGGCCATCTTAGACTGTTTGTGACAAGGATCATGCAAGAATTTGAATGTGATGCATTTTTTTTTCCAGAAATTTATGTACAGAAATATTAACTTCTCCCAGAATACCCAGGTGTTCTTTCTGATGTCCAGGAGAAGAAAGGTATTGTATTTTAGGGTTCTCTAGAGAAACAGAATCAACAGGAAACACTTGCAAATATAAAATTTATAAAAGTGTCTCATGTAGCCATGGGAACAAAGAGTCCAAAGTCTGCAGGGCAGGTGGTGAAGCTGACGATTCCAAGAAGGGTCTGGATGAACTCCACAGGAGAGTCTTGCTGGCTGAAGCAGGAAGAGAGCCTGTCTCTTCTGAATCCTTTTAAAAGGCTTCCAGTGATTTGATTAAGTATCACTCATTGCAGAAGACACACCCCATGGCTGATTACAAATGGAATCAGCTGCCAATGCAGCTGATGTGATAATGATTTAATTCTATGAAATGTCCTCATCTCCTCTTTGTCACCAATTTCCAATTATGGAAAGGACTTCCCAAGTCCCTGACTATACAGCCAAACTATTAGCAACAGCCCATGAGTCAGTACACAAAAGCACCTCTGGCCAGTTCTCCTTCCAAGCAAAATGAACAACAAGGTGCACTGCTCCAAGTCCTGTCCACTGGGAGGATATCCCTCACCACTGTCCTTCAAGGACACCCTAGAAAGGGGTTGTAGTGCTGCAGCTGTCCACTTTCGGGTAGTACCTGCATAGCATGCTGAACCATCTACAAACCAGGCTAAAGTTTTCTCTTCCTCAGTCAATTCACTGTAAGTAACAACCCAAGAGGCCATAGCTCTGGTTTGGGAAAGAAAAGGTAATGTGGCAGGAGCGGAGACCATAGGCATTTGGGCCACTTCCTCATATAACTTACTTGTGCCTTCAGGAACTGCTCTGGACTGCTCTGGCCCCATCTTGTATATACCATTTCCATTTTACAATAGAGTGCTGCTGCACACACCCAACTTTATGGCTTGGTGGGTCAGACAACACCCAGCTCATGATAGCCAACTCAGGTCTCATGATAACTCGGTGGCCCATGGTTAAGCGTTCAGTGTCTACTAGGGCCCAGAAGCAGGCCAAAAGCTGTTTCTCAAAAGCAAAGTAGGCTTCTGCAGTAGATGGTAAGGCTTTCCTCCAAAATCCTAAGGGTCTGCATTGTGGCTCTCCTATAGGGGCCTGCCAAAGGCTCCAAACAGCATGTCTATTTGCCACTGACACTTCCAGCACCATTATTCTGCTGGAGCATATGGCCCAAGTGGCAGAGGAGCTTATACAGCAGCCTGGACTTGTTGCAGAGCCTCCTCTTGTTCAGGTCCCCACTCAAAATTAGCAGCTATTCTGGTCACTTGATAAATGGGCCAGAGTAGCACACCCAAATGAGGAATATGTTATCACCAAAATTCAAAGAGACCAACTAGGCATTGTGCCTCTTTTTTGGTTGTAGGAGGGGCCAGATGCAGCAACTTACCCTTCACCTTAGAAGGAATATCTCAACATGGCCCACACCACTGAACACCTAGAAATTTCACTGAAGTGGAAGGCCCCTGTATTTTTGTTGGATTTATCTCCCATCCTCTGACACACAAATGCCTTACCAGTAAGTCTAGAGTAGTTGCTACTTCTTGCTCACTAGGTCCAATCAACATGATATCATCAATATAATGGACCAGTGTGATGTCTTGTGGGAGGGAGAAACAATCAAGTTCCCTGCAGACACGATTTTGACATAGGGCTGGAGAGTTGATATAACCCTGAGGTAGGACAGTGAAAGTATATTGCTGACTTTGCCAGCTGAAAGCAAACTGTTTCTAGTGGTCCTTATCAATAGCTATTGAGAAAAAAGCATTTGCCAGATCAATAGCTGCATACAAGGTACCAGAGAATGTATTGATTTGCTCAAGTAATGACACCACATCTGGAACAGCAGCTGCAATTGGAGTTGCCACCTGGTTGAGCTTATGATAATCCACTGTCATCCTCCAAGACCCATCTGTTTTCTGCACAGGACAAATAGGAGAATTGAATGGGGATGTGGTGGGAATCACCACCGTTGCATCCTTCAAGTCCTTAAAAGTGACAGTAATCTCTGCAGTCCCTCCAGGGATCCAGTATTGCTTCTGATTTACTATTTTCCTTGGTAGGGGGCAGTTCTAGTGGCTTCCATTGGCTTTCCCACCATAATAGTCCTCACTGTATAAGTTATAGAGCCAATGTGGGGGTTCTGCCAGTTGCTCAGTATGTCTATTCCAATTATATATTCTGGGACTGAGGAAATAACTACAGAATAGGTCTATGGGGCCCATTGGACCCACTGTGAGATGGACCTGAACTAAAACTCCATTGATCATCTGGCCTCCATAAGTACCCACTCTGACTGGTGGATCAGAGTGACGTTTTGGGTCCCCTGGAATTAATGTCATGTCTGAATCGGTGTCTAAATAGTCCCCCAAATATCTAATCATTTCCTTTTCCCCAATGCACAGTTACCCTGGTAAAAGGCCATCAGTCTCCTTGGGGAAGGCTTGGAGGAAGATTAACAGTATGAATTTGTGGCAGTGTAAAAGTGTTCTCCCCCAAAGGGAACTTGCCTCCCCTTCATTTAAGGGGCTCTGGGTCTGTAAACTGTCTCAAGTCTGGAAATTGATTAAGGGTCTGTGAGTCTGTGTTTTTGCAATTCAGGTTAGACTTCTGTTCACTTGACCTAGAACTCTTTGTTTATACAGCTCTATCAAGAATTTAGTATACTGCCCATCTACTGTATTTCTAGGTACCCCATGATTTACTAGTCAATGCCACAAATCTCTGTGAGTCATATAATTTTGACTCTTGCTTTGAGTTTGCTGTCTATTATAATAGCCACGTCTACCCTGTTTTTGGTGATTAAGTACTGCCACCTGGCTTCTGCCAACTCAGGATCCAGTCATCCCCATTGTGTTTAAGGATTCCAGCTCAGTGATAGCAGTTCCTATAGTAATATCTGACCTACAGAGAAGTGCAACTACAGAGCTCTTCAGGGATGATGGTGCTCATCTCACAAATTTATTTCTTACTGTTCTGGTAAAAGGTGTATCCTCTGGACAGTCCTGGGGTGTAAGAGCAGGCTTTGAATGATAAATCCACTCTAACATTCCAATCTATCTAAGCCTCTGGATCCCTTCATCTACATTATACCAGGGCAGTTCTGGCATTTCAACCTCAGGTAATGTCAGCCACCTTTTGATCCATGTTTCAACCAACCATGCAAACAAACTGTTAATACCTTTCCTAACCCCTCAAGCTATAACAATGAATGCAGAATCTCTGTTTAGTGGGCCCATATCAATAAATTCAGTCTGTTCCAGCCTTATATTCCTCCCACCATTATCCCACACCCTTAAAATTCATTGCCACACATATTCCCCTGATTTCTGTCTATATAAATTGGAAAACTCACACAGTTCTTTTGGAGTATAAGGTACCTCCTCATGTGTGATACTTTGTACCTAACCTTTATGGGCCTGTTGGGACTTTAGTGTAGTTATAGATCTGGAAGAAATGAGGGGTGATGGCGGGGGGTCATGAAAAGAATTAGAAATATCTTCCAAACCATTTGCTTCAGGGCATGCATTTGCAGTTTAATCTGGTGAAACAGGATTAATCACTCTAGGGCTAATCCTTTCAGAAGGAGGTTGGGTGGCCAACTCCTCAAGGCAGGATGGAGGTGGGGCAGCTGTGTCCTCAGGGCAGACTATTACAGGGTTATCTAGAGAAGACTCAGCATGACCTAGGGTTTCAACCTCACCCCTGACATCATTATCAATCCATATGTCACCATCCCATTTTTCAGGGTCCCACTCCTTTCCAGTCAATGCCCTCACTTTAACAGCAGACACCATGCAACTTTGAGATTTCAGTTTTACGTTATAAAGTTGCTACTCTAACAATAAGATTCTGAGTCTGATTTTCAGAGATCTCAAGTCTACATCTACAGGAGATAAGATTTTCCTTCAGGATACTCATAGAAACTTCTACATCTGTCAGATGGCACTTAAGCTTCTTGTTTGAAGTCTTAATTAAGCCTATCCCTTTCACCCCTTAATGTATCCAGTGTATCTAACAACAACCAGCCAACATCTCTATACCTCTTCTTTCCACAAAACTCCATGAGGGTGTCAAAAATATTATCTCCCAGAGCCTGGCTTCATTTAAGTGAAGCATTAGGAAAATTGAATGGTGATATTTTTTACTATCTCTTTTGCCAACTCACTCCATGGATGGGGATTGTCATTCTGATTTTGAGAATCAGAGTCTTTAGTGCCTTTGAGTCCAGTCAGAGTAGAAAACCATTCATAAAAACCCATTTTTAAGATTCTGTTTCTTAAGGACCACTCCTGGTACCAAGTTGTATTAGTTAGGGTTCTCTAGAGAAACAGAATCAATAGGAAACACTTGGAAATATAAAATATATAAAAATGTCTCACATAACCATGGGAATGCAGAGTCCAAAATCCACAGAATTGTGAAACTGATGATTCTGATGGAGGGTCTAGATAAATTCCACAGGAGAGGCTTGCCAGTTGAATCAGGAAGAGAGCCTGTCTCTTCTAAATCCTTTTAAAAGGCTTCCAGTGATGAGATTAAGCATCGCTCATTACAGAAGACACTCCCCTTGGCTGATTACAAATGGAATCAGCTGTGGATGCAGCTGACATGATAATGATTTAATTCTATGAAATGTCCTCATTGCAACAGACACGCCAGCACTTGCCCAACCAGACAAACCGGTACCACCACTTGGCCAAGTTGACACATGAACCTAACCATGACACAAATGAAGTATGAAAGAATGATTAATGTGAAGATGTTTCCTAATTTAATCCAATTTGTTCCTTCCCCCTTCCCCCCAAATTATGTATTTTTACATTAGAAAAAAAAGACTTTGATAACTTTAAATCTATAGATATTTGTTTCTATGCATGGTGATTTTACCATGTGTGAAATATTTCTTGTTACAAGTGCTTTAATGCCTATCCCTTTAGGGTCAGGTGTCTGGGGTGCAATGTTTATCAAGACAGCCCAAAGTTGGAGAGTCCCTGGTATTGTGAGCTGAAACCAGGACCCATAGAGATAGGAGCTAGTCAGATTAGTCCAAGGAGCAGGAAGGGACTACAAATAGAAGAAATACAACTCATATTTTAAAAGAAAATTAAACCAAAATAGGAACTATAAATTATTTTGGCTATTTCATCCTTCTGTAAAAAAGTTATGTTCACTCAGATAGGAAATTTGTGAATTGAGAGATCCACTATATTCAGTAGGGAAGGTAGAGATAGGTAGGAGACTAACTTTCTGAGGGTTAAAAGAGGAGAAAAGAGGGGGTGCAAGCGTAGTTCAGTTGTAGAACTCTCGCCTGCCATGTTGGAGACCTTGGCTAGATTCCCAGGCCATGCACTCCCTCCTGAAAAAAATTCAACAATTGATGCTGCAATAATGGGATATTTACATGGGAAAAGAATGAAGTGTGACCCCCACCAAAGAGCATACCAAAAAAAAAAAAAAAAAAAAAAAGAGGAGAAATAGTTTCAGGTCTTTAAAAAATTCTGTCTCATCATCAGTACGATTAAAAGAATTGTTACATGATAGGTATAAATAGTCTGCTCTTTACAGAAAACTCAATCTAATAACAAGCAAAATCATTAAAATTAAACTCAAAGATGTAATGAATTGAGAATGGATATTGCTAGAAACCAAAGTTAGAAAACAATTTTCACAACATTAAAAAATGCAACAATATTTTTTACACATCATATTAGCCAAGATTTAGATTATTATGATATCCAAGAAAATAACATTTTCAGCATTTTAAATTGGCACGGCCATTTTAAGAGTGTATATTAGCAGTATCAATTAAAATTCCAAAATATTCATATCCTTGGAATCCAGAGCACTTACATTTGTAGAAATTAACCCTGAACTAAAAAAAAAAGGCCAAGAGTATTTGTTGAAGACTTTTTTAAAAATAATAGTTTGGAGACAGCCTAATGTTGATCAATAAAGAAATATCTAACTAAAACAAAAGCTACATTGTTATACAATCATCTTCAAGAGTCGAAGCTACTGGAACACAGCTCAACAGTTTCATGTACTTCCCTCTAGCCACTACAATACACCATAAACTAAATCTATATAATGTAAATATAAAACTAAATCCAATACACCAGAAACTAAATCTCATGCACATCTATATAATGCATAAGAATAACCTCCAGGATAATCTCTCAACTCTGAAATCTCTCAGCCTCTGAAACTTTATTTTATTTTTAAAATTTTTATTAATAAAACCAATCAACATACAATATGAACATTCTTTTGTTTTCATCACATATTTGTATATTCATCATCATGATCATTTCTTAGAACATTTGCATCAATTCAGAAAAAGAAATAAAAAGAAAACAGAAAAAAAATTCATACATACTATGCCCCTTACCCCTACCTTTCATTGATCACTAACATTTCAATCTACTAAATTTATTTTAACATTTGTTCACCCATTATTTATTTATTTTTAATCCATATGTTTTACTTGTCCATTGATAAGGTAGACAAAAGGAGCATCAGACACAAGGTTCTCACAACCACACAGTCACACTGCGACAGCCATATCATCATACAATTATCTTCATGAACATGGCCACCGGAGCATAATTTTCAGGCAGTTCTCTCCAGCCCTGCCACCTTAACTAAATAGGTGATATCTATTTAATGATAAGAATAACCTCCAGGATAACCTCTCGACTCTGGAATCTCTCAGCCATTGACACTTTATTTTGTCTCATTTTGCTCTTCCCCCTTTTGATCAAGAAGTTGCTGAGTTCCCTTAATGCTGAGTTCCAGCCCATTCTAGGATTTCTGTCCCATGTTTTCAGGAAGGTCCACACCCCTGGGAGTCATGTCCCATGTAGAAAAGGGGAGGGCAGTGAGTTTGCTTGCTGTATTGGCCGAGAGAGAGAGGCCACATCTGAGCAACAGAAGACATTCTCTTGGGGGTGACTCTTAGGCCTAATTTTAAGTAGGCTTGGGCTATGCTTTGCAGGGTTAAGTTTCATATGAACAAACCCCTAGACTGGGGGCTCAGCCTATTGCTTTGTTTGTACCCACTGCTTGTGAGAATATCAAGAATTCTCCACTTGGGGAAGTTGAATTCTGAAACTTTATTTTGTTTCATTTCTCTCTCTCCCCACTTTTGGTCAAGAACACATTCTCTGTCCCTTGATGCTACATCCTGGCTCATCCTGGGATTTCTGTCCCACTTGCCCAGGAGATTTACATCCCTGGGAGTCATGTGGAAGGTAGGGGAGACAGTGAGTTACTGTGTTGGCTTAGAGAAAGAGTTCACATCTGAGCAACAAAAGATGCTCTCTGAGGGTGACTCTTAGGCCTAATTAATTAGCCTTAGCCTATCCTTTGCAGGAATAAGTTTCACAAGGGCAAATCCCAAGATCAAAGGCTCAGTGTATTGATTTGATTGTCTCCACTGCTTGCAAGAAGATCAGAAATTCTCCAAATGTCTCCCTCACTTTTTTTTTTTTTTTTTGGTCAAGGGCAGGCACCGGGAATCGAACCTGGGTCTCCAGGATGGCAGGCAAGAATTCTACTACTGAGCAACCATCACATCACCCTCTCCTTCACTTTTGAAGGACAATTTGGCTGGGTACAGAATTGTTGGCTGGAAATCTTTCTCTTTCAGGATCTTAAATATATCATACCACTGCCTTCTCACTCCATGTTGCCTTTTGAGTTGTCCAAGGTCAGTCTTACATAGTTTCCCTTGTATGTAATAGATCATTTTTCTCTCCCTGCTTTCAGGATTTTTTTGTTTCCTTCAACATTTGATACGTACTAATCAGTTGGCCTATTTGGATTTATTCAATTTGGGATTTGTTGGGTTTCTTTGATTTACATATTTATGTCTTTTATGTCCTTAACTAATTTCGTTCAGTAGTCTAAAGTTTTGTATTTGTGGGATGGGGGTGTGGGGACAGAATGGGGGTCAGGAAGTGGGGCACAGCATTGCAGGGATAGGCATGGGTCAGGGGTGCTACAATTGTGCCCAGAAGCATGATGTGCTGGGCATAGGCTTTGGGGGGGGGGTGGCACCAAGGCCGTGGGGGTGAAGTGCAGCTCTGACATGCCTTGGAGTGCTGGAGCAGGGCACAGCATGGGGGACACAGGGGCAGGGCACAGAATGAGGTGGATCAGGGTGGGGGTGCTGTGTGGTGTGTTCAGGGGTGGGTGCCTGGCAGGTTGTGGGTGTGTGTGTGGAATGCTGGGATTGTGGGTATCAGGGTGTGGATTTCATGGCACGGAGGTCAGGGCACAGAGGACGATGGGTATGGGAATGCACATGTACTGTACTGGGGGCAGGGTTGGGGGTGTTGGAGTGCAGCAGGCAGAACACAGGTGTGTGTGTGTAGGTGCATATGTGCACTTGTGCAGGGGGAGTGTCAAAGGAGGCCAGGATGCCAATGCACAGGTGCACAGGGGTGAGTCACAGGTTTTGGGGATGAGGGGGCCAGGGGAGGCAGGATGTGATGTGTGTATGCACAGAGATGGGACACAGGCCACACGGGGGTGTGAGTTGGGAAACAGGGCCTGGAGTATGTGTGTATGTGTTGTGGGGTAGTTGTGCAGGTGTGGGGGGTTGGGCACATGTGTTCATGTGCACAGCATGGGGAGGGGTGACTGGAGCAAAGGTGCACATATGTGCAGGGTTGGGGGGTGGAGGAGTGGGGCGTGGGTGTGCATGTGTGCAGAGCTGGGGGGTGGGATGGGGAGGGCGTGCATGTCAGCGTGGGCTGGGTGTGAGCATGGCATGGATGTGTGGGTGAGCATCTGCAGGGGATGGGGAGGAGATGGCAGGGTGCAGGTCATGGAGTGTGTGGCATGGGTCCCTGGGGAGTGAGGTGAAAGTGTGTGCATGCATGGATGAGGTGGGCTGGTCTGGAATGAGTGTGCAAGGGGGCAGCACTTGGAGCACCAGGGAGTGGGGCTTGGGGGGCAGGGGTGGCATGTATGGGTGTGGTGCCTTCAAGGAGTAGGCTTGTCTTACTTTCTTGTCACCAGCTCCCTGTCTGTGCACTTCTGAGGGCTCTGGGCCTCCTTATGCTCTTTGCACTAGCTGGAGAGTCTCCAGTTTTCCACATCTTAATTCCTTAGCTTTCTCTACCAGGGTCTCCCTGTGTAATGTAGAAGACCCTCTAAGCTCACTTATACTCAGGAATCACTGTCCCAGTTGTTTTTCTGTTGCTTCTCTAGCTGTTTCTTGAAGCAGGCGTGAACTTGACCTATCCTATTCTGCCATCTTCCCAGTCTTATTCTGCCATCTTCCTGAGTTAGTTGCTATTTTGAATGGAATTTTTTCCTTAATTGTCTTCTCAGGTCATTGCTTGTGTATAAAAACATTACTGATTTTTGCACATTAATCTTATATCCTGCCACTTTACTGATTTATTAGTTCAAGAAGTTTGCTGTAGCTTTCTCAGGATTTTCCAAGTATAATATCACATTAGCTGCAAATAATCCCTCTGATCTGGATGACTTTTATGTCTTTTTCCTGCCTGATTGCTCTAGCTAGAACTTCAAGTACAAGTTTGAATAATAGTGGTGACAGATGGCACCCTTGTGTTGTTCCCCATCTTAGGCAGAAGGCTTTCAGTCTTTCACCATTCAGTATATTCTAGTTTGCTAGCTGCCGGAATGCAGTATACCAGAAACTGAATGGCTTTTAAAAAGGGGAATTTAGTAAGTTACTAGTTAATAGTTCTAAGGCTGAGAAAATGTCCCAGCTAAAAGAAGTCTATAGAAATGTCCAATCTAAGGCATCCAGGGAAAGATACCTTGTTTCAAGAAGGCCAATGAAGTTCAGGGTTTCTCTCTTATCTGGAAGGGCACATGGCGAACACAGCATCATCTGCTAGCTTCTTTTCCTGGCTTCCTGTTTCATGAAGCTCCCCAGGAGGCATTTTTCTTCTTCATCTACAAGGGTTGCTGGCTGGTGGACTCAGCTTCTCATGGCTATGTCATTCTGCTCTGCTCTCTCTGAATTGCCCTCATTCTCCAAAATGTTTCCTCTTTTAAAGGACTCCAGAAACTTTTCAAGACCTACCCAAATGGGTGGAGACATGTCGTCACCTAATCCAGTTTAACAACCACTCTTGAATAAATCATATCTCCAGGGAGATGATCTAACTACAGATTCAAACATACTGTGGTAAATAGGGATTATTCTGCCTTTATGAAATGGGATTTAGATTAAAACATGGCTTTTCTAAGGGACATGCATCCTTTCAAACCAGCACAAAGTAAAAGCCTGGTAATGGGTTTTTCATATATACTCTTTATCATATTGAGGACATTTCCTTTGGAACTGAGTATTTTTTTAAACATGGGCAGGCACCAGATATTGAACCTGGGTCTCCAGAATGGCAGGTGATAACTCTGCCTGCTGAGCCACTATGGCCCACCCTGAAGACATTTCCTTTGATTCCTACTTTTTAAAGTGTTTTTATCAAAAAAGGATGCTGAATTTTGTCAAATACTTTTTCAGCATCAATTGAGATGATCATGTGATTTTTCCTTTTTGATTTGTTAATGTGTTGTATTATATTGATTGATATTCTTGTGTTGAACCACCTTGCATTCCTGGCACCCATTTATTTATTTACTTATTTTTAATTTTCATTAATAAAACCAATCATCATACAACATGAACATTCTTAACATATGAACAGTCCATACTTGTGCATTCAGTGGCTCACAATATCATCATATAGCTGTATATTCATCACCATGGTCATTTTTCAGGACATTTACATCTCTCCAGAAAAAGAAATAAAAAGAAAAAAGTAAAAACTCATACATACCTGTGGTAGTTAGATTCAGTTGTCAACTTGGCCGTGTGAACATGCCTAGATCTATTGCTGTGGACATGAGTCAATGGCATGTAAACCTCATCTGTTGCTGATTACATCTGCAGTTGGCTAGGAGGCGTGCCTGCTGCAATGAATGATGTTTGATTTAATTGGCTGGTGCTTAAATGAGAGAGTTTAACATAGCACAGCCAAAGCAGCTCAACATACCTAATTTCAGCATTCGCAGCTCAGCCCTTTGGAGATGCAGAAAGAAATCACCCCGAGGAAAGTTGTTGGAGCCCAGAGGCCTGGAGAGAAGGCCAGCAGAGATCATCCTGTGCCTTCCCATGTAAGAAAGAACCTCAGTTGAAAGTTAGCTGCCTTTTCTCTGAAGAACTAATGAAATAAATCCCCTTTTATTAAAAGCCAATGCATTTCTGGTGTGTTACATTCTGGCAGCTAGCAAACTAGAACGATACCATACCCCTTACCCTTCCCTCTCATTGACCACTAGTATTTCCCTCTATCCAACTTAGTTTAACATTTATTCCCCTATTATTTATTTATTTTTAATCCATATTTTTTACTCATCTGTCCATACCATAGATAAAAGGAGCATCAGAACAAGATTTTCACAATCACACAAGTCACTTTGTGAAAGCTATATCACTATACACTCATCTTAAAGAAACATGGCTACTGGAACATGGCTCTACAGTTTCAGACACTTCCCTCTAGCCTCTCTAATACACCTTAAACTAAAAAGGGGTTATCTATATAATGTGTAAGAATAATGTCCAGGATCATCTCTCAACTCAATTTGAAATCTCTCAGCCACTGAATACTTTATTTTGTCTCATTTCTTTCTTCCCCCTTTCAGTCAAGAAGATTTTCTCAATCCCTTGATGCTGATTCCCAGCTCATTCTAGGATTTATGTCCCATGTTGCCAGGGGGGTTTACATCCCTGGGAGTCATATCCCACATAGAGAGGGGGAGGGCAGTGAGTTTGCTTGCCATGTTGGCTGAGAGAGAGAGAGAGAGAGGCCACATCTAGCAACAAAAGAGTTTCTCTGGGGGTCATTCTTGGGCCTGATTTTAAGTAGGCTTAGCCTATCCTTTGCGGGCATAAGTTTCATGTGAACAAATCCCAAAACTGAGGGTTTGGCCTATTGATTTTGTTGTCCTCACTGCTTGCAAGAATATCAGGCCTTCTCCAAATGGAGAAGTTGAATTTTCCCTCTTTCTCAACATTTCCCCAAGGGGACTTTGCAAATACATTTTTGTTCACTGTTCAAATCACTCTGGGATTTATCAGGGAATCACTCTGGACGAACTTACAAAATCTCATGCCCTACTCAATTTTCCATGTACTTATGGTGTTCAATTAAACTCTTCATATACATTGTATTAGGAGATGCACTAGTAAGATATAAATTTTGTACCAAATAAAAATTTTTTGCTTTAGTCTCACACATAAGTTAAAGTTTTAAAATATGAATTACCCTCTATTTTCAACACCCTGCAATATTGACATTCCTTTGTTCTTCCTCATGCAAAAACACTTTGTAATTTGTACATTTAGTCACTGTGGTAGTTAGATTCAGGTGTTTATTTGGCTGGGTGAAGGTGCCCAGGTCTATTGCTGTGGACATGAGGCAATGGCATGTGAACCTCATCTGTTGCTGATTACATCCACAGTTGGCTAGGAGGTGTGCCTGCTGCAATGAATGATGTTTGATTTAATTGGCTGGTGTTTAAATGAGAGAGTTCAGCGTAGCACAGCCAAAGCAGCTCAGCATATCTCATCTCAGCACTTGCAGCTCAGCCCAGGCCTTTGGAGATTCAGAAAGGAATCACTCTGGGGAAAGTTGTTGGAACCCAGAGGCCTGGAGAGAAGGCCAGCAGAGATCACTCTGTGCCTTCCCACGTAAGAAAGAACCTCAGTTGAAAGTTAGCTGCCTTTCTTCTGAAGAACTATATGTCAACTAAATAAATTCCCTTTTATTGAAAGCCAATCTGTCTCTGGTGTGTTGCATTAGAAAACTACAACAGTCACTATCATTGTACCCTCTAGGCATTCCTAAATTATACCATCTCAACTTTATTGTCTATCTTTCCTTCTGATTTCATTTGTGCCCCCTGCCATCCTCCCTCTATCATTCTCACATTCAGTATCATTCAGTGCACTAACACTATTGTATTACACTTAGGTAGTATTGTGCTATCCATTTCTGAATTTTTGCAATCAGTCCTGTTGCACAGTCTGTATCCCTTTTGCTCCAATTAACCAATATCCACCCTATTGCTATTGCCTGATAACCTCTGTGCTTAACTGAAATTCTCCAAGTTCATTCATTAATGTTAGTTCATATCAGTGAGACCATATAGTATTTGGCCTTTTGTTTCTGGCTAATCTTACTCAGTATAATGTCTTCAAGGTCCTTTAATTCTGATAAGTTCTGTGATTTGTTTTTTCAAACTTTTGATTTCTTCTTTCTGTTCATCCCTTGCTTTATATCCTCCATCAATTCATTGATTTGATTTTTGATGAGATTTTCCACATCTGTTCGAACATCCTGAATTAATTGTTTTAACTCCTGTGTTTCATTTGAATTGTTGGTTTATTCCTTTGACTGGGCCATAACTTCAATTTTCCTAGTATGATTTGTTATTTTTTGCTTGCATCTAAGCATTTAATTTCCTTAATTAGTTTATTCTGGGGATTGTTTTCACTTTCTTTACCTAGGATTTCCTTGCTGGATGACTTTTTTGTCTATTTGTTCTTTGACATTCAGTTCAGTTTATTCTAGACTCTAGCTTAAGTTTTGTTTAACAGATCAGAATTTTTCAGTTCTTGTTTCTTGTCCTGCCAGTATGGTGCCTTTTTTTTTTTATTAGGAGGGTCTACTTAGGTATTATAGACCCCAGTCACACTTTTGGAGACCGAACTGGCCTCCCCTCAGGAGGAAAGCATCACCTGCATCAGTTTTCCCTGAGGGTTAGACCCAGCAGGTTGAAAGACTTTCCTATGAAGCCTCTAGACTCTGTGTTTTTCTTGTCCTGCCCAGTATGTGGCGCTTGTCCCACCAGCATAAAGTGATGCAGTATCTTTAACTTCAGCTGACTCTCCCTGCTGTGTGTGTGATTAAGACAAACGAGAGGTTGTAGGCTGACTTTAATTGCTTCAGTTTTCCAGGTCCTGGGGTCTGAATTCCTTGAGAGAGGGATTCCACCTGAGCTGGGCTCCACCCCTCTCCTGGGGAAGGCACAAATTCCAGGGAATTACTTTCACCTAACCAGCCTCTTTGCCTCTAAGACAAGCTTAATTCTGCCCTTGTCTGGAGCAGATGGATCCTGAGAAGCCTTGCAGTTGTATGCAAAGAGCAGTTAAGCCATAGAAACACAGCCACAAAAAAGAAAAGAAAAAAAATTCCTTTTCAAGGCAGGACCCCTGTTCCTCAGGTTTGCCAATCAAGAGCTTAAGTTGGTATGTTGCTCTATGTATCTCCAGGTCCTATGTCCCCCCTCTTTTTCTTCAGGGCCCAGACCTTTCTGATCTGAGAAAACCTCTGTTTTTTGTTTGTTTTTCCATCAGCCCTGCCCTCTTTGTGTGAGGGCAAAACCAGCAACCTCAGCTTTTACGCAAGGTTCAGCTGAGCTAGGGGCCTATTTTTAGTAGTCAGAATTTTTTAATTTCACAATTGGAACTTGGTTGAGCTCAGCCCCTTGCTGTTAGTAAAGTCTCTTCCCTTTCCCCTCTGGGAAATAGCCTGTGGGGGAGGGGCACCAGCCTCTGTGGCTTGGTGGACTCATGGTTCTGGGTGGGCTCACAGTCAGTCCAGCTTGTCCAGACTGGGGCACACTGTGTGTCCAGTCACTGATGTGGCCCCAGCAGTTGTTCTGTACTGTTCCTGACTATTTACTAGCTGCTCTGGAGGACGAACTAAATCCCACACCTCACAACACTGCCATCTTGGACCCAATCTCTGTAACAACCACCTATTTATTTTTAAGCAGTTCAAATAGAGCTCTTTAAGAGTTTTTAAGATTTTCCTTCACCATCTGGAGGTATAAAAATATACATTGAACAGGCAGATGGACACAAATAGAAAAGTAGTTACACGGAAACAGAAACACAGAAATATTTTTGAGAGGGACAAATAAAGGATTGAATATACATTATCTTATCACATTTCTGCCTTTTTTGCAGAACAATTTTAGGTATAATAACTCTAACTTTAACTATAATGGTCATATTTTTCATTTTAAATCACATTGAGGCCAGGATATGTTACAGAAACAAATTTTTTTTCATAGACTCACAACTAAAATCTTTCCAATTTTCAATACAGCTCAAAGATTTCTTTTTAAAGAATTTTCACACTCTGTAACTAATTAGGAGCCCTTGACCAATATAAATGCAGAAAGATGCCAACTAAAATTTTAAATATACACTTAACACTTACTGTATTTAAGTTATACATAAAGTAACAATTAAACAAGCACTAAACTCTTAAACTATATACCTAGGTAACACACTGGCTAGCACTTAAACAAGTGTACATAATTTCATTAAATGCAAATTAATGCTGGATGATTTATTTTCCAGGAGTATATTCAACAGACACATTTTTGTTAGGGCTTCAAACCCCATACAGAATGGTACCCAGAAAAGAGAAAGGTGTAGAGGTCACAGCACATGGGATCATTCTAGAATTGGAATTGGGCCTTAAATCCAGGTCCAAGGGGACTTGAATGGTCATCTTTACTCCCCAATCCACTTTTACCCTGATGACCCACTCACTCAGTCAGATGTCTGGATTTAGAACTGGAAGCGGTTTCTGTCTTGGAAAGTTCTTAAGGTGCTAATGGGTGTGGAATGCCAGCAAAACAGGAAAAGCCTGGTTTCCAAGCCTCTAGACTAAAAACACCTAGTGGCTGCAAAAGGGTTAGTTTCTGTGCTTACCTATTCTACCAGGGCTCCAGAACCTCAGGCAGATAGCCTCCTCATTTCTTTGGACCTTTGTCCCACCAAAGGGTCATCACATTTTACTGGACAAAGGCAGTGGATTCTTGCCTTTGAGCTCAAATGACCAATTCCTGAGATACAGGGGTTCCAAAGAGAGAAAGAATTGATCACTAGGCCTGGAGCAGGAGATCAGAAGGCCTATTGGCCAAACCTGTCTCCCCGAACTGCAGTAATTCTGATAGTGTTATAGCATTAAAAGCAGGGATTGCATGGGTAGTTCAGAGGTAGAATTCCCACCTGCTATGCTGGAGGCCCATGCATTCAGGAAAAAGAAAATTCAACAAATGGTGCTATGGTAACAGGATATTCACATGGAAAAAATAATGAGATGTGATCTCCATGGCACAGCATACCAAAAAAAAAAAAAAAAAAGATGGGAAGTGTTCTAGTTTGCTAGCTGCTGGAATGCAATACATCAGGAATGGAATGGCTTTTAAAAGGGGGAATTTAATAAGTTGCTAGTTTATAGTTCTAAGTCCGAGAAAATGTCGCAATTAAAACAAGTCTATAGAAGTGTCTAAGCTAAGGCATCCAGGACAAAATACCTTGGTTCAAGAAGGCCAATGAAGTTCAGGGTTTCTCTCTCAAGTGAGAAGGCACATGGTGAACACAGTTAGGGTTTTTGTTCATTTTGAATGGCACGGGGAAAACACACCATCATCTGCTAGCTTTCTCTCCTGGCTTCCTGTTTCACAAAGCCCCCTGGGAGGCGTTTTCCTTCATTTCCAAAAGTTGTTGGCTGGTGGGCTCTCTGATTCTCGTGGCTATGTCATTCTGCTCTCTCAGAATCTCTCACTTTCTCCAAAATGTTTCCTCCTTTTCCCTGGGGAAAAGGTAAAGTAATCAAGACCCACCCAAATGGGTGGAGACATGCCTCCACCTAATCCAGTTTAACAACCACTCTTGATTAAATCACATTTCTAGGGAGATGATCTAATTACCATTTCAAACATACAATACTGAATAGGGATTAGAAGAAATGGCTGCCTTTACAAAATGGAATTAGGATTAAAACACGGTTTGTCTAGGGTATATGCATCATTTCAAACCAGTAGGTTTTAAGACAATGAGCACAATGGCTCCAGATGATGTAATTATAGGATGATGTAATTATTGGGCATGCACAGATTGATTACATGTTTAGTCACAGAGCATATGTAAGAAAATGACAACCTTAATATGAAGATGGGCATGATTTTTGGTATTATAATGAGATATGGGTGACATAGGTTAAAGTCTAAGCTACTGAGTATGTCAGGCAGGCCCATTTTGGTTAGGTCCAGCTTTGGTTATAAAGATAACTTTGGACTTGGGGTGGGTTAGTTCTGAGCTGACCCAGGACCCTTTATTAATAAACATTAGTGAATGTATTTAGTGATCGCAAACTCTAAAGTTGAAAAACTGGATAAATGGGTACAAGTGAAGGACTTTACAATTACAAGGGCATGGGATAAAGACTATACAATCATTATCAGAGATCAAGGCAGCTGTATTACAATTCAAAGATTTCAGGTATTTCCCTCTACACCAGAAAGTAAAAAGGAGCATATACACACTAATTCAGTAACCAAAATAATCCCTTAAATCTTAATTTATTGGTTATACTTATATAATCTATAGAACTATATATAAAAGCATTCCAACTATGGTTGACTCAGAAGGCCAGATTGATATAATAAGGCAAGAAAAAAGTTAATAGCTGAGAAATGGAAATATCACTGCAAAATTGCCAAGTTTTATCATTCCAATAGATTAAACTAAGGAAGCACCTTCATGAATGGCCTTACCTAGTTTTCAGAACACTTTAATGTTTTTGCTTTGCTGTAACTTGAACATGTGGAGATATTGATGCAACCCTCCCCAGAAGAATAGGAAACAGAGACAACCATGTTTCCTTGTGATATACCTTGGACTGATTCATCCAGTTCTCAGGTAAATTTTATAACATAGCCCTACCTTTAATTGCCTAGTCCTGTACTACTTCCTTTGTTTCCTAAAATGAGCACTTATGTGTGTTTTGGGGGGAAAAATGCATTAATGTAAAAATTTGAAATAAAAAGAAAATAAATGCTCCAAGAAAGCAACTGCTCCTATAGATTCAGTCTATCTAAGGCAATGAATAGGAAGTCTCTATCCAGAAAGCCAAGAATTTCATTAAAAGGAGGTCTCTGGTAAAAATGACCAATTTCTATCTTCTCTGTTTAGAGATTTGACAGGAGTGCTTTTCTCTCTACATTTGTTTGGTCTTGCTTGGGAAGGCAACATTGTATATATTTTTCTCTGACTTTTGTCTTCTGGCAACTTGTAGCCCTCTAGTGAAACTTTTAAAAATGGAATATGCAGGGTGGGCCAGGGTGGCTCAGCAGGCAGAGTTCTTACCTGCCATGACAGAAACACAGGTTCAATTCCTGGTGCCTGCCCATGTGGAAAAAAAAAAAAGAATATGGAAAATACCTAACTAGATTCATTTGATTTCAGCTGCATTTCTGCATGTTTCAACCATTGCATAATTTATAATTTAAGAAATTTCTTCTAATTATAACCTCTATAATCTCAAACTTCCTGGATCTTCCGTGAGTGATGGCTGCTTCTGAGAGTGAAAGTATTAAAAATGTAAAATCTATATCTATGAGAGAGAATTTATAGCTTAGTATTCTATGCTATTTAAATTCAGCTCATTGGTTACTATAGATTAAAAAAAATTCTGTGAAATCTATTATAGATAATTCAGTTCAGCTTACAAAGAAATCTTACTCATTTTCAAATACAAACATTCTATTTTGGGGCCTGTATCAGTCAGGGTTCCCCAGAGAAACAGTTGACAGGATATGTGTGTGTGTGTGTGTGTGTGTGTGTGTGTGTGTGTATGTGTGTGTGACTTATTTTAAGGAATTAGCTCACATGACTGTTGGGCTGGCAAGTCCAAAATCCACTAGGCAGACTGGCTGGATGGAAATTCAGGCAAGAGTTGATGTGTAATCTTGAGTGCAAAATCCATAGGAGAGGCTGATTTTCTTCTTCTCCAAGACACTTATTTTTGCTGTTTAGATGAGTCCCACCCACATTACTGAGGGCAATCTCCTTTACTTAAAGTTTATTGATAGATGCTAATTCCATCTACAAAATATTTCCATGGCAACATCTACACTACTGTTTGACAAAACAACTGGACAGCACAGCTGGGCCAGATGATGCATAAAATTAACCAGCACAGGGTCCAAATAAAACCTGAAGTTCTCATTTAAAATTACAATCACAACCAAGTACAGACTTTCTAATGAACTATCTTCTCCTTCATCTTTAAGTCTTACCTTTTCTCAACAGAGATAAAAACTTCTGGATGAATTGTTGCAACTTAATCTTGTATATCTATATAATGATGTATTATTTTACTTTAAAATACTTCAATCTTGGCCATATAGTGTTATATGCATATGCTAGTTTAAATCATGAGTCTTCAAATTACCACTTATGGGCAATATCTAGCCACAGCCTTTTTATACACAACCTATAAGTTAAGAATGGTTTTCACATTTTTAAATGAATATGAAACACGTAAAGAAGAATAATATCTTGTGACATAAAAATTATATGAAATTCAAGTTTCAGTGCCCGTAAAAAAGTTTTATTGGAACATAGCCATTCTTACTTGTTTACATATTGTCTATGCTGCTTTTGTGCTTTATCTGCAGAGTTGAGTAGCTGTGACTCAATGCAGTTGTAACTCCACTGTATTTCGAATGCTATACCTACCACCCTTTTGTAACATTTTATTTATTTTGTATTATCAACCCATACCCAGTTAAAGCAAGAAAAGAAGGAAAAGGTGGACTTCAAATGCTTTTTTAAAAAAAATATTTATTAATTAAAAAAATTTAACAACAAACGAACTAAAACATAAACATGATCATTCTGGTTTACATATATAATCAGTAATTCACAATATCACCACATAGTCAAATGCTTTTAAGACACAGTAGAATAGGAGTCATTTTGCTATTGAGTTGATGAAATACTGTACTTACTTTGCAAGCGCACTATGGCTATGCTGAAAGAAGACAGTATATGGTTATATTTCCAGACACTTCAATAGTCTCAATCACAAGAAAGCAATGGTCAGCAAAATTAGAAAATTTTAAATGGAATATTTCATCACAGCAGAATTATTTTTTTAAAATATTTTTATTGACAAATCTTCACACACATACAGTCCCTACATGGTGTACAATCAATGGCTCACAATATCATCACATAATTGTGCATTCATCACCATGATCATTTTTAGAACATTTGCATCACTTCAGAAGAAATAAACAGAAAAAAGAAAAACCCATACTCTTTACTCCTCCCTCTCATTGACAACTAGTATTTCAATCTACCCAATTTATTTTACCCCTTATCCCCCCTCTTATTTATTTGTTTTCATCCATACATTTTTACTCATCTGTCCATACCCTAGATAAAAGGAGCATCAAACACAAGGTTTTCACAATCACACACATTGTAAGAGTTATATCATTATATAATCATCTTCAAGAATCAAGGCTGCTGGAACACAGTTCAACAGTTTCAGATGCTTCCCTCCAGTCACTCCAATACATCATAAACTAAAAAGGGATATCAATGTAATGCATAGGAATAACCTCCAGGATAATCTCTCAACTTTGTTTGAAATCTCTCAGTTACTGAAACTTTATTTTGTCTCATTTCTCTATTCCCTGTTTTGGCCAAGAAGGCTCTCTCAATCCCACAATGCTGGGTCCTGACAAATCCTGGGCGTTCTGTCCCATGTTGCCAGGGAGATTTACACCTCTGGGAGTTATGTCCCATGTAGGGGGAAGAGGAGTGAGTTCACCTGCCAAGTTGGCTTACAGAAAAAGGCTACATCTGAGCAACAAAAGAGGATCCCTGGGGATGACTGTTCAGCCTAATTTTAAATAGGCTGAGCCTAAACTTTGCAGGAATAAGTTTCATAAGGACAAACCTCAAGATTGAGGCCCAGCCTATTGATTTAATTGCCCCCCTGCTTGTGAGAATATCAGAAATTCTCCAACTGGGGACGTTGAATATTTCCTCCTTTCTCCCCAGTCCTCCAAGGGAACTTTGCAAATACTTCTTTATTCACTGCCCGAATTACAGCAGAATGGGTTTTAACTGGTGAACTTAGTTGCTTTTTAAATCAATGCAATGGATATTTGAAGTAAGTTTTCAGCAGACAATTTAGTTGTATGAAGCTATTTAGATTGGCTGAAATAGTTTAGTGACATTCATACCTGCATTGAAATAAGTAGGGTACAAGAATCTCTTCATCCTGTAGCCTGCATCCTTAGGGATAGTCCTGAGGCTTAATAGTCCTTAGGGCTGGTCCTGGGGTATATATCTTCCAAGGATAACAGAATACTTCCTGCTTGTAGTAAACCATTGATGCAATGTGTGGTAGATCCACTAAAAGGGGTAAGCTTGGATTTCATTGAGTTAGAGCACAGATTTAAGAACTAGTCTGTGTCTGTGAATACATTTTTTGTTTAATAAATGTATATGTGGCAGAGTCTGGTGTGAGAATTTCTTTCATCTTAACCTGCTGGTAAACTTGGAAGGGTGGAGCTGGGGAATAACTAACTAACCTTCACCCTTATCAAATTCTTGAAAGGTTATCATTATCTACCAAAAAGAATCTGAGTGGTGCATAACCAAATTGACATGTATTTATCACTTCTATAAACTGTTACCCCCAAATTAGCAGGAACAGTGAGAAAAAAGATACAACCATCTTTCAAAAGACTTTGAAAAGCCATTACTGTTAGGGCAATCACAGACATCTGTTAAGTGGCTATCACTCAGACCTCACCTATCCCCACCTCCTTCTCTGTGGAAGCCACAAACATGTGCTAAGCTATTATCCTCTGGCATTCTGCTCTCCTCATCTCCTTTTCTCTTGTGTGCTATTTTTCAACCTGTTGAGATGTTAAGCCTAATGAAAATGTCCTGCCAGACCTTAAACTCAGAAACCAGGAGCAAGCCAGATGCTTATCAAAACAGGAATTCTCAGTGGCAGGACCACTTCCCTGGCCACTCCACCCCTGCCCCAGGTGGATAAATGCTATACTCAAACTGCATAAATTGGTCTCTCTTCTCTGAGGTGAAATGGGCATGCAGAACTGCCCTCTATCGACCTAACCTGGAGCAGTTTTGGGGATGGGACTTCTTTCTGTGCTCTTTTGGACTCTTTATGCTGTGAAAGTGACAAGGAGATTATTTGCCCTTCCTGGTTTCTTTATTTTGTGCAAAAAATAAAGGGATCACTTGCTGTTGTGCCTTGAACTTGTGTTCCCATAACTCTTCATTGCAGCAACTCACTCCACAATTATGCTATCAAGACGTTCTCTAAATGGCTTAGAAAATGCTTATAAGAAAACTGGGGTCTAGATTGTAAGCTCTTATAAGTCACATTTAGTCTAGAGTGGTAATTGTTATTTCTGGATTTTGAGGGGCTGTTTTATATATGTATAACCTGGTATTTAGATATAAGAACGGAATCAATTGGGTGAGGATTAAGGTAATTCAGAAAATAGGGGTAAGGAAGACATTGCCTGTATTTTAGAATTTCACCTAGTCTTTGAGACCAAAGGAAGAAAGCACTATTATGTTCAGAACGAAAATTTTCTGTAGCCCATAATCTAACTCAACCTGTCTGAATAGATCATTTAAACAATGCAATCAGGGAGCCCAGAATAAGAATGAGAGCCTTTAATCCTCTATAACTTGATGTAATGCCTGGATACATCCCAGAGTATTTTAAACAGATAATCAAAAAGTATTGGCAAAGTCCATGGAGGGATGGGAGAAAAACTATGGAACTATTAAGCTTTACCACTGGGGAAACCCCAGATACTGTGCCAAACATTAGGGCATCCAAATCAATAGATCAAGCCCTTGACCTTGAGGCTTGCTCTGGTGAAACTTATATATGTAGCAGAGAAGCTTAGCCTCCCTGTAGGTACACCTAAGAGTCACCTCCGGAGGACCTCTTTTGTTGCTCAGATGTGGTCTCTCTGTCTCTAAGCCCAATTCTGCAGGTGAAACTATTGCCCTCCCCTCTATGTGGGAGATGACATCCAGGGGTAAAAGTCTCCCTGGCAGCATAAGAGATGACCCCCAGGGATAAACCTGGCCCTGGCACTGTGGGATCAACAACGCAATCCTGACAAAAAGAGGGAAAAGAAGTGTAACAAATATCAGTGGCTGAAAGAGTTCAAATAGGGTCGAGAGGCTACACTGGAGTTCACTCTTCCACATGTTTCAGTTTGACATTGCTACCCATCATGACTTGTCAAACCCTAACCAAAACTATTCCTGCCATACCTAAAGAATACCTAGGGCATTATATAATATTCCACAAGATTCCATGCACTAGGGTAACTTTCCAAAACCTACAAACTCCAGATGGGTCCCTGGACCAGATCAGTCCTGAAATGCAGAGGGGCCAGCCTCTCCAGAACATCAACTAGTTCTATCCCCCATCCCATATTCTCAACATCCCCTTATAACATGACAAAGTTAGAATGGTCATAGCCCAAATAACCCTAAGGAATGGGAGAAAGATCAAAGGTGATGGTGGAGTTATACAGAGAAGATTGGGTTTAACAAATGACTATGAGTGCTGAATCATTATACTGATATTTCTTTTAGTTTCTGGTACCTTAGAGCAACTAGAAATAAAAATCTTCCCCATCCACATGCAGGACTCCGCCTTCCAGTAATCACTACTGCTAACCTCATGCATATCCTTCAGTTTCCTTGTCCATGTACAAGCAGACATATATATGAGGGGAGTTATCATCATTTGTTTTAATAAAATGTGCTTATTTTACTTACACTTCTTTGCAGGTTGCTTTTCTCATTATGGAGCACTAATAGAAATCCTGCCGGTCTTGATCTCACTCTTGACTGAATCCTTAATGTTCATGGATATATGCCAAATTATATTCAATACCCCCATTGGAAGGCATTCATTTTTTTCTCAGTTTATTGCCACTCCAAACAGGATGGCAACAAACATCCTTGTGCACACTTGCTATCTTCTGAAATTTTTATTTCCACAAAATCCTCAGGGTTGAGATTGCTCATTTGAAGTGTGAGGTTTTACTGTTGTTACTACTGCCAACTAATTTTCTCAGAATGCTATAGCAAGTCTAACAAGTACATATTTTTCTCTCATATTCCCAGCAGGAGGTGTTAAAATACGTTTTAATATTTGTATATCTGAAAAATATTAGTGATATTCCATTTATAATTTTAATATATATTTCCTTAATTATATTGAGGTCAAGCAGATATAGATTACATATTCAGGGGATTATTCATAGATTTTAATCACTTTTCTACCAGGCTGTTCATCTTTTCTTGTCAATTTGAAAATTCTGTTTTTACATTACTCTACTGTTATGTAAAAATAACTTCCTCCTGATCTACATGCTAACTGGATATCACTACTTATCTCTCCTTTTTACTGACATCTATTGACTACCTGGTCCCTGCCCTGATTTACTGGCTTCCTCTCTTTCTCTACTCCTGCCCTTATAGTTGTCTTCATTAGCTAAGTGGGTAACCCACTCAATTCTTTACACATCCAATGTTAGATATGTCAGTAATTTCCTTCCCACTCCTCAGGGATAAGTTTTTCACTAGGTGGCAACTCATACCCATAGCAGGCCTTAGATGATTGGGCCAGGGCAACCCTAGCTAGACCAATCAGATCTCTCTTGGAAATTAACTAAAAGATGGTAATAGACCAAGTCAGTTTTCTGTGGCGACTGATTCACGTGAAGCGAAGGATAGACTAGCCCTGAAACAAGCCCAAAGCCACGTGTTACATAAAGCTAGGGGGCTGCAAAGAAGTAAAGGGGAGCGAAGAAAGCATATTTAGAAAGAAAGGAGGCAAAATGACATCATCTTATAAAAATAAACTGGGGCTAAGAGGGCTTATAATCCCTTCCTCAACGCCTTAAAAGGTAGAGTGAGTAGTCAAAATTTCAAACTGTTAAGTTTCAGCCCTGTATTAGTGTCCAATTGTTGCTATAATTAGTTACCACAAATTAGTACACAACAAACATTCATTATTGTAACATTTCTGGAGGACAGAAATATTAAAATGGGTTGGCAAGGCTCTGCTCTTTCTAGAGGCTCTAGGGGGAATTCATTTCCTTGTCTTTTCTGGCTTCTAGAGGCTGCCCATTTACTTTGGGTCATTGCCTTGCATCAATCTGATTTCTGTTTTCTTCATCACATTTCCTTCTCTCACTCTGATCCTCTTTCCTCCCTTTTATAAGGACATTGTGATGGCATTTGGCCTACATGGAGAATCCCAGGGTAGATAAATTTCCACCTTAAGGTCCTTAACTTAATCAAACTTGCAAAATCTCTTTCATCATTTCAGGTTCCAGGGATTAGACATTACTCACAATCGCCAAAAGGTGGAAGCAACCCAAGTGTCCATGAACAGATGAATGGATAAAGAAAATGTGGGATGTACATATAATGGAATATTACTCAGCTGTAAAAAACGGTGAAGTTCTGATATATGCTACAACATGGATGGACCTCAAAAACCACTTGTAGAATGAAATAAGTAAAAAACTTAGGGAAAGTAATTAGAATATGCAAGACATAGAGTCAGAAACTAGAATAAACTTTACTAGGGACTGGAACGGAGATAGGGAATGGGGAGTTAATGCTTAGTTGATACAGAGTCTCTGGGGTAATTGAAAAGTTTTGGTAATGTAATTTAGAAATTAGGATTTAAAGGATAATTATGGCTGCTGAATTATTATATAGACATTCCTTTTTACTTTCTGGTATATGGGATTAGACAGATGGAAATATCTGAAATCTCTAAATTGTAATCTAGCTGCCTTGATCTCTAATAATGATTGTATAGCTTTTATCTTGTGCCCTTGTGATTGTAAAAACCTTGTGACTAACCTTCACTTGTACCCATTTATCTAATTTTTTGACTTTAGGGTCTTGTGATCACTAAATACAGTCCCTAATGTTTATTAATGAAGGGTCTTGGGTCAGCCCAGAACCAAACCACCCAAACCCAAAGTTATCTTGATACCTGAAACTGGATCTAACCAACGTGGGTCTATCTGACAGGCATAGTAGCTTAGACTTTAACTCATAAGTGACCTACATCTCATCGTAATACTAAAAATCATGCCTATCATCATATTAAGGCTGCCACTTCTTACAAACATTCTGTGACTAAGCATGTAATCAATTTGTACATGCACAATAATTAGATGACCTCAAATTACATCATCTGGAGCCACTGTGTTCATTATCCTAAAACCTTTCCATCTTTTAATGCTATAAAACTATCAGAATTACTGCAGTTCAGAAAGAGATTTTTTTTGGGCTAATAGGCCATCTGTTTTCCTGCTTCATGCCTAGAAATAAATTTCCTTTCTCTTTGCAGGAATTGGTCATTTGAACGCACCAGGTAAAAGTATCCACCACCCTTGTCTGGTAACTGTAATGGATGGTAGTAATGGTAGCACAATGTTTCAAATGCAATTAACAGCACTAAGTTATATTTTTGAATGTGATTAAAAGGAGAAAGTTTTGGTGTTATATATGTTAGTAAAGCAAAAAAATTTTTAAAAGCCCATAGAACTCTGCAACACAAATAGAGAACCTTATTGTAAACCATGGGCTATGGTTAATAGTACAGTTAAAATAATATTCTTTCATCAGTTGTAACAAATGTACCTAGCTAATACAAGGTCTTAATAATGGGGCTGGGGGATATGGGAACTTTTTATTTTATGCATGATTTTTCTGTAACTTCTTTAATAAGAAAAATACAAGTCTCTGACACTAGCTAGATACTCTTGAATCCTGAAATAGGCAAGAAAGAGAATGAGGCTACTGATTGAGGAGGGGTGTTAACTAAGCTTGGATGGAATAGTGGGTGAGAATACGTGAAAATCTAAGGCATATACTTTATGACCATTTTATAGTAACATAAATCAAAGCTTCTGAGTTAGTGAAAGTTAAGATTAGAAAACTGTTTCCACCAGGCTTTTCCAAATGCTCAACTCTACTTATAGCAGTCTGTCTGAGACAAATGAGAACATTGAACTTCAAAGCTTCTAGAATGTTTCAGGACACCATTTGTGCTTAGTTGCCATAAATGAAGAAGTTTTTTTGATACAAATAACTGTCTAAGAATGAAAGGATAAATGTTACAACTCAGATTTGTCCTAGTTTAAGAGGTCTGGGAAAATGAAAATCCAAACTTCGAAGACAGACATTAGGGGAGGAATCTGGACTTTACTAAAGGAATTGTTGCTCAGTTTTTTTTTTTTTCAATCATCACAATCAACATTTTTTCTTTCTTTTTTTGTGAAAAATAACATATATACAAAAAAGCAATAAATTTCAAAGCACAGCACCATTAGTTGTAGAACATATTTCAGAGTGTGACATGGGTTTCAATTCTTTTAGGTTTTTACTTCTAGTTGCTCTAAGATACTGGAGACTAAAAGAGATATCAGTTTAATAATTGAAAATTCATATTCATTTGTTAATCCTATCTTCTCTGTATGACTCCACCATCATCTTTGATCTTTCTATCCCTCTCTTTAGGGGTGTTTGGGCTGTGACCATTCTAACTTTTCAATAATATGGGGCAGGGAGATGGAACTATCTGATGTTCTGGAGAGGCTGGACCCATTAGGTTTCAGGATTTATCTGGTCCAGGGACCCATCTGGAGGTGGTAGGTTTCTGGAAATTTTCTCTAGTGCATGGAACCCTTGTGGAACCTTATATATTAAAGGTGCTCTTTAGGATTGGCTGGAATGGTCCTGGTTGGGGTTTAGCAGGTTATGTTAGGTAGCAATGTCTAATGGAAGCTTCCATAAGAGCAACCTCCAGGGTAGCCTCTCAACTCTTTGAATTCTTTCTGCCACTGATGTTGCTCAATTTTTTAACCTTGGATTGTGCCTGGACATCAAGGATGTGTTCAGAGATTTATCAGTAAGAATATTTATTGCAGTATTGTGAAGTTAGAAGCAACCTAGAGTCTCACAAAAAAATAAAAAAGGAAAAGAAAAGAAAGAAATTGACCTAAGTTTTTCTCATTTATATAATATAATACTTTGGAGACATTAACAGGGATGAAATAGCATGGCATGGAAAATATTTATGATATAATAAATAGCAAAAAGCAGATTATAGACCAGTATATTCAATGATTCTCTAAAAGCAAAAGAAAAGTTAAATTTTACACAAAATATGAATCACAAAACATTAGCAGTGCTTTCCTCTAAATGGTAAGATTTGGAAAATTTTTACAGTCTTTTGTGATTGTCTGAATTAAAAAAAATTCTTTAGTAAAACATCACTTTTTTCATAAAAATGATTTTTCAAAAAAAAAACATGTCTATTGGATAAAGCAAGAATATATGTAATTGCTTTCATTACATATGGTCTTAATCTCACCTGAGCAATTTTAGTTGTCAAATTAAGTTAATATGAGAATTCAAGTGTAACTAAAGATTGAGCTAAAAAATGATTTCCTTCAGAGTGGGGCCTAATAACCAGCTCATAATGAAAACAAAACAAAAACTATTGCCGGGCCTTTTATTCCTTAAATTTTTATGGATTTATCTGGTTGGAGTGTCTTAGGGCACATATGAGACGCTGATTTTAGCAACAGGTGAGGTGGGCACAGACAATTCTAACTATATTTTGGGGGCTTTTCTTTAGTGGTTACTCTGCTCATCCTGCTGTTGTCTTGGGCAAATAGCCCAACACTGCCCACTAGTGGTTTTTAGAAACAAAGTATCAATACTAACAAGGATAGACATTTCTTATAGGTTTTATTATACTTAACACTTCAAATTACAAAAAAAAAAAAAAAAGATTTGTTTTTCATGCTTATAGGACTTTATAGTTCACAAGAAACATCCTCTTTATTTAATAGGTGAGAAAACTGAGAGGCTAAATAAATAGCTCTGGATCTCACAGTTAGAGAGTGACAGAGATAGGGCTCAAACCTGGAGCTGTAGTGTGTCTAGCCAACCTGATTTTTACGAAGCTAAGAAGCTTTCTAAATTAGTCTGCTTATATCTTAGAAGTTCAAGTATTTCTCAAACAGTTCTGAGTTGTGGACTCATTTAGGTGCCAAAGCTCCTTATTATTTTCTATTCTCCCTTAACTTTCAATGGTGATTCAGAATGCTTTGAGTATAGACAAGACTTTGATTCTTGGGACCCTTTTCATTTACTCACTTTTCATTTACCTCAATTGACTAAATGTTCAGATGATTAATTTAAAACATTACCCAGACATTCTGTTATTGTTGATGAGATCACAAAGCTGAAATATGAAGGCTGAACTTTTTGGAAATGAGCTCCTCGTCACTGACTAATAACAATGGCTGAAGAGTGATTGGCAGGATCTAACATTATTTATTGCAGACATATTTTCGATATTAAAAGGGAAAGTTATTTTTAAGTTGCAGCTTGCGTGGCAATATTGTGGTTCCAGTTTCATTTTCTATTGATACCTCGAAAAGAATTTTGGCCTTTTAGTGTTGTGCCTCTTTCTTGTTATATAGGCAGCAAGTGAAACTGCAAAGGTTTTTAATGAAATAGTGACACAGAACATTTGACAAGATATGTATATTTGTACATTACTATTTTGTTTGATTTTATTCCCTCACCGTGAAACCAGTTAGAGATGAGAGAACTTTACTTGGTTAATTTTCAAGTCTGTGGCTGGAAGAAGAACTCAACTGGACTTTGAATGACTTATCAGAGTTCACTGAAATGAAAGAGTAAGATTCATGATTTAATGCCTCTAGGTGGTGCTTGCGACCTATATATGGATTCAGGAACTCTGAAGAACACTGTAGGGGAGAATGGGCTTTTCCTCATTCTTTCCACCTCCCAGGCTCTAGGTTAAAGACCAAAATGTGAACTTGGAGACTCGATATGATTATTCCTTCTCATTTTTCCAATTCTCTTTGTTTTACTCCCTCCTTAGAAAGAGAAGTCACAAAATTGATGTAAATGGGTGAAACTCCAGGGAGGGGAATGTTGGATTTTTAAAACTCATGACTAGCAGTTTATGTTTCTATGAGTGATGATTATGTGTATATCATATATATTACTTGTGCAATAAATATGTACAGCAGGTATTCTATTGGAATTTTATTATCTTTCTCTGTGGTGCTTCTTCATAGCCAATTTTTCTCTCTATTTGTATTTTAGTCCTGGAGTATATAGAATCTCTGCTCTTTCCAGATTTTCAAGGTTAATTTGAGCACAAATGCTTTTTTCCCAAGTTGGCATCATGTTTGGTCATAGCTAGATGTTAGTGTAACTAAGGTAAATGTCCATGTATTAGGTTAGGAGGCAGAGCTGGAAGGATCTTTTAAAATCAGTAAGACAGTAATTTCCAGACCTTTGGTTTACAACGATCAATAAACTTTCAAGCATAGGTAGTTTAATTAAGTCTTGGGCTTAGAAAGATTAAATAATATGCACAAGGTCTCACAGTCTGTACTTAACAGAGCTCGGATTCAAGCCTGAGCAATATTTCCTGATTCTATGATCATTCTATGGTATTCACATTTTCAGTGAATTTTAGTGGATTTTTGGTGATTCCATAGAACAGCATTTCAGGAGTTGAATTACAAATTGAGCAAGAACATTAAAATCATCTGCAAAATCCAAACCACCAGTCATTTCACCACTGTTTCACAAAAGGAGCCTCATTTTAACACCACATAGGTACAAAAGATTTAATCCCAGAATCATTGATAATAATTAATTTAGTAGTTTAACTTTATGAAAAACTCTCTCCATTATTAATTTACCCAAGGACAAATAAACTCATCTTAGTTTGCTAAGATGCATTAAGACCATCTCTAAGGTCCATAAGCTGTATTAAAGAGCCACTGATCCAGGACCATTTCTCCAATTTTCCAATGGAGAGATTGAAGCCCAGAGAAGTAAAGTGATTTGTTCAAGACCACATGCTGCAGAGCTAAAACCAGAACGAAGTTGTTACCCATTTCAGTAGATGATGGATACATCATTCTTCCCATTTGTCATCTGTTGATGAGTGAAGGACACACATAAAAGCTAAGAAAAGACAGTATAGGGTAGGCAGAAAACACATCCCATAATGAAACTTTCAATTCTATATTATTACAACATTTTGATTTTCTGTCAAATCCATCTGGTTTCAGAATGCTATTCAGAAATTTACCAGTAGTTATTCAAGGGAAAAGAATAATGTTTATGATCGCCTACTTTATCATAGGCTGTGTTAGGTGTTTTGCATACTTATTTATTTGTCACAACTTCACTTTACACATGAGGAAACAGGGTCAAGAGGAATTAGGTTTTTGTCAATGACTCACAGTAATGAGTGGAGTCTGAATGGTAGGTCTGAGTGGATCACATTAAATGTCTGCATTTTCCATACCATTGACTTTCATCATGTTTATCATTTTCTTTAGAAACACAGAACAGTGTTTTCTTGCCTATGCATGTCTACAAATTCTCCCTGGCTCTTCATCTTACTATAGCTGCGGTCAAGCAATAGGTACCCCAACCTGCGCACCCAACAGAAAGGGGTCTAGGCAGAAGAATCAAGCCAATGACACATTTCCCATTTTTGGAATCATTCCTCACATGGAAAAATGATGAAAATCCCAGAGTAATCAATTTTCACTAATAAGACCACCAGGGGGTGCTCAATACTGCCTGAGTGTGGTGATTTCCTCTACAGCAAGATTACAGCACTACAGATTTTCTTTAAGTATGTCTTTTCTCCCTGCACATCTTTTTCCTTCAGAGTGGGTTCACAGAGGCAGATATTTTGTTCTTTAATATGTCTTGACTTCCAAACTTTAATAAAATTCCATGGCAAATATATGTATTTTTTTCAGTGAGATTTGAGTGTATATTTTATATGAAGTATCAAATTGGTTAGTTCCTTGACCATTGCTTCTTAGTATATCTTTTCTGAAACCCTCATAAAGATGATGCTGAAGGATAAACATGCTGCGGAAATGCACACCCATCTCCAGTTCTCTCATTTTGTTCACTTTCAGCCCACCCTTTAGAACCAAACTTAAGTTTCTTTGGTTCTCAGAGAACTTTCTTCCTCTCAACTCTCACAGCATTTAGGTTTCTATTCCTATTCTTTATCCACTACTTAGTCTGTGTTGCCTGGCATCATTAACTTTTCAAATGTTGTTTCATTTTCTCTACAAGGTTGAGAGCGTCTTGAGAATAAGCAACTGAGAACTTTCCCCCCTGGGCCATAGCCATCTCAAGGACAATGGCAAAACATATTTTTCTGGCTCCATCCTTGCCCATTTTGTGAGAACTCCAGGTCACCCAGATCCTTCCAAGATAGTACTGAGACTCTGCCTGGGTTTCCATCCACACACTGGTGGTTCAGTCAGGGTGGCTGTGAAGAGGAGTCTGTATTCTCTCTCCTTTCCTATAGTGGTGCCGTGGCTGTCGCCGCTAAAGGCATCTGGAATTCCTGTTGCACAGGTGGCTGGCATTCATGCCAGTGCTGCCAGTGCCATCGCAGCTGCTCACCAAAGCTGATGCTCTCTCTGCCTTCTTCTGCAGAGGTGGCCTCTCTGGCCTTATTGCTCAAGCCTCTGTGCTGCAAAGGCAAGCCAAAGGGGAGAATTCGTTATTAGTCCTCACTTGTGCTATGTTCTATTGCCTAACTCAAAGTAGTATAAACTTGTGGTCATAAAACCTTGCAGAAATCTTAGAGTAATAGGTATTGTGGTGTTCACAGTCCTTTATTTACCCTTTTTTCCCTCAAAGAGCCATCTGTTAATTTGTTTCCTATTTGAAAAATAAAACCAAGCCCCTTAGGGAGAAACTGTAGAACACAGAAGCATTTTTTTCTGTGTCTGCTGAGGTGTGAGTGTGCATGTACACGTGTGTGTCTGCGTGCCTGTGTCCACAGTGTGACTCGTCTTTGTAGAATGAGGAGGTTGCTGCAAAATTTAAGTAACTTATTTTCCAAAAGTCCGTGTCTTCAAAATGTGACTGAATTTCCATTACACAACCAAATAACAATGGCTTTCGTGCCAACCTGACTGAGGAACCATATGTCTAGTCTTTTCCCTGGATTATTATTATTATTTTTTTAAATAATTTTTAAATTTTATTTTCTAAATACCATTAAAAAAATCACCAAACAAACGCAAACATTCCTATTTTGATCATTCCGTTTTACATATGTAATCAGTAATTCACAATATCATCACATAGTTGCATATTCATCATCATGATAATTAATTTGAACATTTACATCTTTTCAGAAAAAGAAATAAAATGAAAATAGAAAAAAATTTATACATAGCATACTCCCTGGGTTATTTCATCCAAGTATCCTGAAACTCCCCAAGAACACTCACACCTTAATTAGCTCTGCTTGTGGCTCATTTGTGGTCACCTTCTAAGCTCCAATGCAGTCCTGAGGGTCATTGGCTTCGGCCCCCATACCTTCTCCTCCTACCACCAGGGATTCTGCCTTTGGCCTTAATTGTCCCCATGCATTTTCCTCAGTCATCACTGTTAGGGTGTTCCTAACACCCTACTTGATTTTATCCCCTTTCCTGATGAAAGTATCTGTGGATCTCTACTTTGAAGTTTGAAAAAGGATAATTCTTCTTATTATCAAGATTAATGAATCTTTCCCACAGCAAAACTGCCTGGTTTCACATGGACACATTTTAGTTTATTTATTTATTCAATGACTCACTCATTTATCTTTCATTCAAGAAAAAATGTTCATTGAGCATTAACTCTACAGAGGTCAGACCTAGTGCTAGGAACTGGATGCACATTTCCCTCTTGGTGTTCCTACCAGGACCTGGAGGGGAGGTGTTGAGACAGGTTCCAGCATGAAGGGCACATTGATCTGGGAGGGCACATTCCATTCAATGATTTAGAACTGGGCCTGAGTTCTAGTCACCACTGACCTACCTTTCTTATGGTGGATGCTTTGTATAACTGTTATGTACCCCAGAAAAGCTGTGTCCTATTAAGCCTAATCCATTCTTGCACATAGGCTGACCTATTGTTTGGGTGGGATCTTTTGATTAGGTTGTTTCCACATTAAGATACTCCACCCAATTATTTCCATGGAAATGTGACCCCCGCCCATTCAAAGTGAGTCTTAACTAGTTTACTGGGGTCCTTAAAAGTGCTCACAGTAAAACAGAGAGTAGGTGCCTATAAAGAGAACAGTCGGACACAGATGCTTGGAGGACCACTGGAATCAGAAGCTGAGAACAAAAGAACCCAGTAGCAAAGGACTAGATGATGACAGCCACATACCTTCCCAGCTGACAGAGATGTCTCAGATGCTGGCGACCTTTCTTCCAAGAAGGTATCTACTTCCTGGTGCCTTAATTTGGACATCTTCATGGCCTTAGACTTGTAACTTGTAACTTAATAAATCCCTGTTATAAAAACCAATCAATTTCTGGTGTATTGCATTCTGGCAGCTTTAGCAAACTGAAACACATGGCAAGAGTTTGTCTTGTTGATATTTATTTGGCTTTAATATCACCACCCCCCACCCCCCAAAATATCATTGGACGTATTTTTATATCTTTGACTTTCATGACTAGGCTTTGGGACCTATTTAATTTCTTACCAAAAGGGACCTTTATGTCATATATATTTATAAAAGTAGATGGTTCTACCAATACCACCAAACAGATCTGAACTCTAAATTCAACAGTTGTGTTGAGAGAGATGATGCAATTTCTCTTACTTACAAAATTTGAACCTAGACTCTGATCCAGTGGTAATATCTTATAATAACTATTTTTATCATTTGGAATTCCTCTTCTTTTCCTTCCTCTTCTTTCCATTTTCTCCTCCTCCTCCTTCTCCTTCTTTCATCTTTCTCCTCCTCTTTCTTTTTCTCCTCCTTCTCCTCCCTGTCCGCTTCTCTTTCTCCATCTCCTCCAGATATTGTCTCTCCTCCTTTATATTCCATAGTAAAAATGTCATGGTTTTTAAATAGATTCATATCTTATTCTTAAGTTATTTCTAGATATTTTACATATCTTCATGTCAATGAAATCTTGTTTCTATTTATTTTCTAACATGTTTTCTGGTACATAAGAATGTTGATATATTTTCTATTTCAGTACTAAATCTTAGGAGGTTCAGTCAATTCTCTGCCCCTTCTGTGTAAATAATTTTTATCTTGTTGTCCATTGTGATAACAATTTACCTTTTCCATTGCATAGCTCTACCAGATCAAGGGTGATATTGCATATCTTTGATTATTTGTTATTTATGGAAGTGACTTTAGAGATTTACTTTTAATACAATTTTGCTATCATTTAGGGATATTTATTTATTTACACATTAAATAATTTCCTTCTTTCTCTAACTTGTCAAAAGTTTTTTTTTTCTTTTTCCATGAGAATAGCCTATTGACTTTCAAATTCCCTTTTAGTCATTATGGAAATGACTGTATGGTTCCTAGCAACAGATATTTGGAGGAGCTTCAAATCCATCCTGTCCCTCCAGTGGCTACTAGACTACTGTTTTTCACAACTGTTGTGATTGTGAAACTGTTATTTTTAAAGCTAACTCAGAGATGTGGAAAAGGGGATAGGAATAGGGCAAGTTCAAACACCAGAAATCTCAATGTTTCTTTTTTTTTTTTTTCTTTAAGCTCAATGTTCTTACTGAGATTCAGTCAGTTTTCTTAAACATTCCTTGGATTGTTCTAAGACTTTGGGAAATTTACAGAATCTAAAAAAAAGATGATTTTGACAATTTTTGACTGTTCTTATTTCTTCTATGGAGTGGCACAATATCAGAGGTTACGATTACCATTTCAGAGGTGCTTCCCCATTGACTGTCAGTTTTTTCATTCAGTTTGAGATCTTCTTTGGTTTTGGGTATGATGAGTGATTTTTTATTGAAACCTGGATCGCTGGATCTTAGACCTTCTGGGTTTTTCTGACAATGCCCTAAGGGGAATGAAAGCCCAATTTCCCCACTAGACCTCCACTAGGCCTAGGAAAGTCCTGATTCAAGACGGCCTTCTCTGATATAATACCAGCAAGGGGATTGGGATACATCTTATTGCAACCCACAGTTGACTGAAGTGTAGGCTTCCCACATGGTCTCCACTGATACTATTATGAGAGGAGACTTGTAATCACTCAATGGGAATAAAAGTCTTGGCTCCTCACTTACCTTTCTCTGGTGCCAGCCCAGTAGGATTAGGGAAACCTGGTGCACCTCATTACAACTTGGCAAAGATGGAAATCTAGGCTTTCCACTCAGCATTTGCAGGTGTGGATGGGGGTTGGGCCATAGTTCTTCTTGTGGTGGTTGGCTGTGCTGGAGTGCTTATTGTCTGATAGTTTTCTGTGTGGCAAGGCTGCTACTTTTTTTGGTCCTTTGGCTAGAGAGAGCTGGCTTTTGTTGGAGTTTTTTTGTGGAAATCTTCAAAGTGATCTTTAGACATACAAATCAGTTCATAACACTCCCAGACTTAAGACTTTCTTATGGCTTCTCAAAGCATCCAGAATAAAACCCAAATTCCTCTATCTGGCTCACCATGCCACATTATGATTTGCCTTATTCCTGCCTTCCTGAGCTCATCACATATCACCCTGGCTTTGACTGGCCTCTTTCTGTCCTCAACCAAACCAAGTTCTTTCCTGTTTTGAGGAGTTTGCATTAGTATTCCTTCTGCATGGACTTCCCCTCACCTTCACATGGCTAATTTTTCTTGTTATTCAGTTGTTGACTTATTGTCACTTCTTCTAGGAAGTCATTCTGAGTACAAAATTTTAAATTACCACCTAATCATGCTTTATTAATATAATAAATACTTTATTTCCTCACATAGCACTTATCACCATCTAACTTTTTTTGTTTAATGAAATGGTTTACTATTTGTATGTCTCTTTTCTGCAAGGAACCTTGTCTGATTTGCTCACTGCTGTATGTCCAGCACTGGGAATAGCTCATGACATATAGAAGGTGCAGAATCAGTCAATTAACAAAAATTTATTTGATGGTTCCTAAGGACCAGATGATGTTCTATGTGCCTGGGAGACTTATACCAACAAGATAGACATTGTTTCTGACCAACAGAGGTCTACATTTTCTTGGGAGAAGGAGAAAGGAACAGAGATAATAAGGATATAAATTCTTATTATGTTCTATGAGGAAGCAGGAGTGATTGCAATGGCCACTGCATTAGCTCGAGTGTGCATGGAAGCCTCTCTAAGGTTTTGAACTGAATGAGACAAACTTGTGAATAGCTTAGGAAAAGAACAGCAAGTGCAAAGTTGAACCACTTTACTCATGGGAAAAAAATAAGAGGGATGAGACTGGAGTGTAGTGAGTGAGAACAGTTGAGGAAGATGAAAATAGAAAGGGCACCAGATCACTAAAGTCTTGAGGCCGTGAGTTTAGATTTTTTTTTTATTGTTGTTGTTGTTGCAAAGGAAAGACAGTCAAGAATTTTGAATAGGACATGTTGGAATCTGATTTAAATTTGAAAAAAAAATCACTTTGGTTGATGTGTGGAGTGTAGTGATTCATCAGAGAGTAATATTCAAGGCATAGAGACTACTGAGAAGGGTAATATAACACTGAAGAAAGACATGAGGGTAGCTGAAACTATAGGTATGGTGGTGGAGATGGTATGAAACAGTTGATTGTGAAATATAAACTGTTGGTTTGTAGGTAAATGTGATAGAATTTACTCATGAATGTGGGCTGTGGAGTAAAGAGAGGTATCAAAGACGACAAATTGGCCACGTGATGGTGCCCAGTTGTTTGGTCAAGGAAGCACTGGCCTAATTGTTACTGTGAGGACATTTCATGGACTTAAATCATCATTAAGTTGATTGCATCTATGGCTGGTCACATCTACAATTAACTGAGGAGGTTGCCTTCAGCAATGAGTGACGTTTTATCCAATCAGTTGAAAACTTTAAAAGGAGATGTGATGATTTCAGCAGGGAGAAGAGAGAATTCTCATCTTTACTACAGTTGGCCAGCTTCTTTCTTCTGGGGAATTCATTGAAAACCTTGTTAGCAGTTTTCAGCTTGCAGCTGCCCTATGGAATTTGGACTTGTGTATCTCTACAGTTATGTGAGACAATTTTATTAAACCTCATAAAATTTACAGAAACCTCCTGTCAGTTCTGTTTCCCTAGAGAATCCTGACTAATAGAGATGATTACTAGGATTTATGTCAAAACATCTGGTGGGTGACATCTCAGTTACTGAGACGGTGCAGGCTTTGTATAGGGGTAAGTATAAAAAATTGGTAAGGGTAGTGAAAATCAGTTTTTCTGTTCATGTGATGAAATGTTAAAAGAATGTTTTTTTAGCCTGTAGTACTTATTGATGCTTAGCCAATTTTTGTTGAATTGAATAGTCAGCAGTTTCTTTTGTCAGCTTATCATGCTTCCTATAGGAACCCTTAAATATATTACTATTTGAGCAATGATGGATGAATTTATTTAAAAAGAAACACAGTCTTTCTGGGAGGTTGTGTTTTTTGGTTTTAGGTTGCAACCAAAGTACACTTTAAAGCCCTATTGTTGAGAAAGGATGGGGGTTTTCTCTCTGGTCAAGAGTATTTAGATCCTCAATACTTCTCTTGGTCATGGTAAAATATTTGTTTTCTAAGGAAGACAGATTTTACATCTATGGGTTGGAGGAAATTGATTCTTTCCTGGGACCTTCATGAAGGAGTGCATTTGAATGGGATTTCTGTTTTCCTACCTGTGCTCTCCAAATGTGAAGGAAATGTCCTAGTTCTGAAGGATATTTATTTTATTTTTCATTGCCATTTGTTCTCAAACCCCCTGCTTACTGCAAAGGACCTTTATTAAATAGGCAGACAAATTTTTTCACGGAGGAGTGGGAGGACTTAATTATAGTTTCAACACATGCTGGCATGTTTGAAGCAATTCAGAAGAAGTCAGAGAAATTTGAGAATTTAAGCCAAGTTACATATTCTGTCTTAATAAAGTTGTGATTTTATGTTTATTTTACCAGTAAATATTCCCATAAGTGCCAGGTAATTGGGCTTTATTCTATGGCCTGAAGGCCAATATTCCTGAATGTGGTGAAACCAACTAAAAAAGCAAATTCCAAAGATGGAATTTCTCCATGGAAAAAGTATTGCTTCCAGCCCTTAGTATTCACACCTAAGGCCTTTTGGCAGCTGTTCGTTGGCCAGCTGAAACCGGCATGATGCTACATAAAGGCAGTTTCTATGGAAACTTGACCCAAATGATATTGGGGTTTTGAAGATCAAAAGGCAACACTCTGAATTATCTTCCATTTTCCCTTTCCCCCCTTTTTAATTTTAATTTTAATAAATAGCATGGCTATATACTGAGCACAGAGTATATACTTGAGCTTATAAATTCGGTAGCAGATAATCGTTCTGCCTTTCATAAATCATGGGCAATCTACTCAGGGTTCAATTTTTTCACTTACTTTTCTTATTATATACAAATGACCCTGTTGCCAGATAGGTATGCAGCTGAATTGCAGTTCTGCCTATGAAAAAGTCTTTGACCTATAATACTGTTCCCTGGCATAAGTGTAGTTTTCAAATTGATTCCTTGTTTATTATTTATGACACAACCCCATTATCATAATGTTAGTAGAAATTAAAGTGAAAGAAAATATTTTCCCATGAATGTGTCTTCCCAAGAGTACAGTTTGTTTTTCTTATTTTATCCTTCCTCATTTAGATATGCTTCATCTGACAGGCTAAGCATCCTGAGGAATGACAATGGCACATATTAGTCCTGGCTGATGGAAACTGTCAATATAAGATAACTGAATATTCTGCATTCATCTGTGGGGAATTGCATCCTTGGTTTCAACAGCCATGCTACAGCTGCCAGGTTGTAATTTGTTTAGTCCCAGTATTCAAAAAGCATCATATCCACCATGAAGTAATGAAATACAGACCCCATACATTATACCAAGATTTATGATCATATTAATGTGTGCATATGTAATATATAGAGTTTAATGGTTTAATTTGGGGAAGCTCTCTATGAAGTATTTATTTAACCATTCATAGACTTTACTTCTCAGATACTTCTCCAACCAAAATAATCAAGCTACCTAGACTGTATTTAACAGAATCTGCAGGGTTTTTGAAGGTTCCTATAAAAACTAGGTGTCTCTTTCTACCCACAGGAATGATGACTTCTCTGCTTTTCCTCTCAGGGATAGTACCCTTTTTTCCAAGTCACATTTTCATACTAGCTCTACATATTGTCCTTTCTTTTCAACCCTACTTTCAGCCCTCACCAGCAGAGAAACAGGTATGCATTTGCCAGATATTGTCTCACTATACTTATACTTTCTTCCTCCTCCACAGCCAGAAAAGAACATGTGATGCTAAATTGAGATATACCTGTAACTGGAATTCAGTCTGGTTTTGGCTTCAGGCTGCTGAAGAAAAGCATTATTTAGTGAATAATGTCAGGGTTGATTCTTGTGAAACTCATAAGAACTATGTCTAGCTGATGTCAAAATTTTTCACAGGCTTTTATATTTTCAGAGATATTTTGTACTCTTCTTGTGAGCTTAGTCTAAATAGTCCTGTTCTCTACCTCCAGATAAAATCCATGGATAAAAAGAAGAACTTGACTTGTTCTGCATGAAAGATATAAAAAAACTTGAGTGACTGAAAGCATGCATGAAACTTTGTGAATAACCATCACTCAAATTTACATTGCCATTTTTAGACAAAGCCAACCTGCATTTCTGAAGTCATGCCCAAGTCTTTGGATCTTCATATATAAGGGAAAAAATGCTGCTTTTCTAAACTAAACTGATGAGGTGAGAAAAAGTAATTCTATGTTCTTGAAAGACTATAGTACAAGTAAAATGTAGATAGTCTAACCAACCAGACAGAAATAAGGAAAAGTCTTTATTGCTTCCTTTCAAGGGTGAGATTAGAGAATTCTGTTTTTCTCTTTTATTAGACTACCTACTCATAAGGTACTGACTATATGAATGCATTCATGAACCATCATGGACTGCATAAGGCACCAGTTCAGGGGCAGCCACTCTGGTAGATGTGGTAAATACAAAGAAGACTAAGGTCAGTTGCATCCTTAACTTCTTAACAGTACAGTGGAAAGACAGATACATGAATTACTAAACAAGTTTATCATAATAAACACATTTTATGCTAGTGACGTAAACCAGAAAAGAAATCGAGTAAACGATATTGTTTTAAGGAGGTAAAGAGGGTCACTAGAAGATGAGTTGACCAAGAAAGATTCTTAAGTTATATCAGGCAGGAAAGAGGAAAAGGCACTCAGGTAAGGAGAAAAACAAGGACAGGGCAATGTAAGTCTGAAAGTACTGTGATTTATTGGAGAAAAGGTTTAAGTCCAGGTCAGATTGAGAAGGGCATTCATGGCATGCCAATGTGAATGTGAGAACCAGCCAAAGGGTTTTCAGCCAAGACATAACTTGATTGGATATGGCTTCTTTAAAATGATATCTCTGACAGGAGCTTGTAAAATTGATTGTGATGGGGGGTGTTTTGAGAAGTCTGAGGGAAGGGGACCAGTGTTATATAATTCTGTAACTTCTTTTTAATGGAGACTCAAAAATGTTTGCTAAAAATAAAGGAAACCTTTAGCGAAGCTGACTTCATCTCTGATTGAAAAGCAAGATGACAGTAAATATAGTTAGGTGAAGTTGCATCAGTGAGAAGGAGAGGTGTGGGTGTAGGAATTATCTGAAAAGAGAATAAACAGCTCTTTGAAACAAGACATTGAGAAATTGTGATTTGTACAAGTTTGTAGGGATGGAAGCAGGCACACAAAATGCTCCCTTAACCAACTAGAGAAGAGTGAGAGAGCCCATAGAAGACACACCATACTATGTGTTTTTTATTCTACATGATTTAATATTAAGTAAAAAATACAGACATAAAAATTTTAAATAATTATCATATTTTTAAGAAACAAAAGTACAAGCATGTATAAAAGCTTAGAATTAAATTCAATGGCATGTCTGATACAGTGCTGATACAGGCTCATAGATTTAGATTTCATCCTCACTTGCAGGGCCCCACTGTTCCTTCCTATAGTTTGGCCTGGTACTAGATCACTCCAAGCCCAGCAGGCACATTTTTGCCATTAATACTAAGTAATGGTAGAAGAGGATTTTTTGAGCCAGGCCCCAGTTTCTTTTCTTCATGAAAATTTATAAATACAATAAAATATGTAGGAGAAGAGGCACCACTCAAATGCACTCAAGCATTCTTTATAGGAATTATGGCTGTGTGAAGATAGATGGACAGTTGTAAGATTACAACTACAATAGACCAAGCTCATGGGCAAATTTGAAATCTAAAAGGCTGATATTTTAATTAAATCCAGAACTTGGAAAGAAAGAAGAGGAAATGATTGGTTGTGTTTTGAGGTATGAAAGAATAATTCTAAAAATACTTTTTCTTTTGCCCATTACCACACACTTTCCTGTGAATCAAATGTGGGCACAATTGTCTTCTTAAGAACATTGGAATGCCACCTATTGGAATCATTTTCAAATCTTTGTGTGTGTGTTTTTTAAATGAGGACATGATTTGGAAAAGCTTCAGTAAGCAAGAAAGACTTGGTGATTTGAAAATTTACATTTAGCTGAATATTTGGTATCTTTACCTCTTGAATTTTGAAGGCAGTGGTGAAAGGGAGCACAGCATGTGGTGAATGTATGGATAGAGACATGAAAGAATTTCTTGGTCTGATATGAGGCCAGTTTTGCATTTCTGGTATTGACTGTAATCCATTACAAATATAACTCTAGTGAACCATGCAAATGTCTTTTCTTAGGAGTATTATACACAGTATAAATACGTATCCCATCTCTTGAGACACTTTTGTGTAAATAAGTAATGCTACTTAATCAAAATCAATATGTGCAAGAGCACAAACTAAATAAAATCAAGCTTCAAGTTTTCTGCATGAAATGCATTATTGATGTGGACTCTATGTAGCAAAGACTTGTGGGAGTATGTATGAGAGGTAATAGAGGAGTGGGAAGAATTTTCTTGCTCATATAGAAAATTTTGGTGTATCAGGGACTTTTGTCAGGATTCCTTTTTTCTAACAAGTCTCCAATACACTTGTGCTGTGTGTACTTTTCTGAATATATGTTATACTTAAAGTTTATATCAAAAATAGTGGAGGTTACTTTGGGATTGACAGGCATTCAGCCTGTTGGGATTAGAGCATTTAGACATTGAGGAGAGGCAAATACTGACTGCTGGTCTCTGTTGATCACCCATAGGTAGGATGCTTAGCCAGAAGGAGCAGACAACTAGGTCCAAAGTTTGGGATAATTTTTTCCTTGTTACTGAGGAGGAATGCTTTTGAGGCTGTCACTTATAAATATTTTCTAACACGGAACTGGGTGGATGTGTCCCAGGTTCCACTGGAGAGGGAATTTTAAGAACTGCAATAGCAATTTGTCCTTTACTTGTCAGACAAATACTTTCAAACTTGGTGATGGATACTTGAGTGTTGAGACAAAAACTCCATCAAGGGTGAGATCGGAGTATTGTTTAAAAAATGGGCCAGCTATGATAGAAACAAGGGCAGTTGAATAAGGCTGCTGGGAGAAAGACAAGAAGTGAAGTAGCAACATCAGAACTGGTGGGAAACATAATCCAAGGAGAACATGACCTCTCCAGGACTCAATGAGACAGAAGTGTTAGTGATTTGAAGTTTAATGACTCAATATTTAAACCCCACTATAATTCTTACCTACTTCTTTCATTGTCCCTATAATTCCCTCTTCTCCACACTAGCCTGCCCCCAACAAATGACCTGGGGAAACAGGTGTCTTATTCCAATTCTGAGTTCTAGGACTAGGTGGCAGTTTGCAAGGAGAATTATCCAAGATAGTCTAACTGTTATAAAAACAGAACCAAATTGAGTGGTTTACATATCGTGGTTCGAAACAGGTCAATGGGGGTGAGACGGTCTATTCCATGGAGTGATTTAGGCCCCACTCTTTTTCCCATCACATAGTGCTTTGGAGACCTTCACTTCATTCTCTGCAGTTTAGGAGCCAGGTCTAGAAGATTTTTCAAGGTATGGACCTGAAAGTGGCAAACATCACTTCTCCCATGTTCTGGTGGCCATAACTCAGCCACATGATCCATAGATTATAAAGTGGGCTGAGAAATGCAGTCTTTCTATGTTCCCAGATGAAATCAAAGGGTGACATAGTCTACACGTACCATGGTGTCTGCCATCAGAAGGGATCTGCCATCAGAAGGGATCTCTTTTTCTAATTTATGGGAGCTTGGATTGTATATAGTCACCAGTCATTAAAATTTTCAACTTTTGATGGTTAATGGAAGCAGGGAAGACAATGAACACTTATTGAATGCTAACTAGATGGATACATGATTTCAGACCTCAATCTACTGTGTTGGATATAGTTCTAGATTACATACATAGTTACTGAGGCTGGGAGAAGTTAGGCAACTTGCTCAAGGACACTGAAGAACTAGAATTTGGCAGCTTAGTTATTTAAATTTGGTATTTAAATCTGCATGCATGATACAAGGTAAGTCAAGATACCTTGACTCAGAAGAAAGGCCGATGGTGTCTGGGGTTTTTCTGTCATGTGGGAAGGCACATGGTGACATCTGCTGTCTTCTCCTGGTTTCTGGTTTCAAATGGCTCTCTCAGCTCCTATTTCCAGTGGCTTTCACTCTAAGCATCTGTGGTTCTTACTTAGCTTCTCCAGGGCAGACTCTGGGTTTCATCTCTTAGCTCAGTGTGTCCAAACATCTGTGTCTTGGTTTTATCTCTCTGCTCTCTGTGTCAGCTCTGAGGTCACTCTCTCTCTCCATGAGCTCTTTTAAGGACTCCAGTAAACTAATTAAGACCAACCTTGGATGGGTGGGGTCACATCTCCATTTAATTAAAAGGTCCCACCCAAACAGTAGGTCTGTCCCCACAAGATTGAATTAGAAGAACATAGCTTTTCTGGGGTACACAACAGCTTCAAACCAGCACAAATTTTAATGAAAAAAACAAAAGTAAATAATTCAGGAAAAATTCAAGAAATATTTATGGGGCTTAATAATGAAAAAAAAAGAAAAGACAGAAAAAGTGAATTTGCGCTCTTAAAATTCCAAGAAAAAGGTGCTTATGTAATTTATTTACCTCCTGAGTCTAGGAGAGCAGTGGTTGGTTCACTTTTTTGAACCATATATTCATTCAAAAAATATTAAGTGAAAGCCACCCCTGTGTAAATCATGAGCTACAGTGACTAAAAAAAAAGACAGATATAATCCTTTCATTAATAAGACCTTCATGCTAATGGAGGAGATATGAATAAACACTTTTGTTGGATTTGGGCAGCCCTTTCTCTTTGTCTATAAGTGATGCAGTTAAAACCTTTATAATAAAAGTTTGACTCTTTCTAGGCAGAGGGGAGAACTACTTCTTGTAGTGTTTTGGGAATTCTTTCTGTGGGGAAGCACAATAACAAGAAAATAAAAAAAAAATGTTTCTTATTACTGAAGCCTTCCTAGCACAAAAATGCTTTTCTAGAAATTGTTAGATACCTTCTTACAAATACAAGAGGACTTTCAACATTTAATTATATTGCTCAAAGCGTTTTTGGATTGGTATGGTTAAATAGTCTCTAAAAGGTTTTAAAAGGTACATATCTTCTGCTTTGCAAAAATCAGCTTTTTCTCCTGTTCATTTTCCTTCTTCACAACAAATTCCATGGTTTGCACTTCCTAAGCTGATCCGTGGATGAAAGGAGACTGTTCTTGAAGCTGGGGATATGAAGAGGAAATGTCAGGTGCTAGACAAGACTTTTTCATTACTCAGCAGCTAAAGAATATCTATTATACCTGTAAAATAAAACATTAGAGAAGGATCTTTATTATTTATAATTTTAATATATATTGAGGTGTCAGATTTATAACAATTAATTTTCAAGTCAGATTAAATTCAATGTATTTAGTACCTAATGTAGGCAATCATGCTCTGCTAAATTTTTATGAAGTTTTTTAAAATTTCAGTTTGGAAAAGCACTCTTTTCTTGTTGAAAAGCTAATCAGATGTATTAAATTTTTCTATCGATTTTTAATTATTAAATCACATCACTGTTTCCTGAATTTTCCCATAATTGCCTACTTTTTTGTCTTTCTATATAGCTAAATTGTTCTTTATATTTTTTCAGTCATTTTTATTCAGCATTTATCATGTATTAGGCACTATACTAGGTGCTTGAGAGCCATCTATTAATAACTGTTAAAAGTCCCTGCTCTTGAATGAGGGAGATAAGGGTAATTAAAAAAAATAGTATGACTAGGCATGGACGTCCTTGAGGAGGTGATATTTAAACAAAGACTTCAAGGAAATGGGGAGTAAACCTGCAGATATCTTTTTGTTGTTGTTGTTTGTTTTTGTTTTTGAAGTTTTTATTATAAAATAATTTGAACCATACAGAAAAGTTGCAAAAATAACACAAAGATCTCCCATATACGTTTGTTCCAGATTCACCAAAATTTAACATTTTGCCACATTTGCTTTACCCTTCTCTCTTTTCATATATGTATATTTTTTTCTGAGCTACCTGAGAATTGTTTGCTTATATCATGTCTTTTTTTCTTTAGTTTTTTATTTGACAAACAACAATATCATATTTGTCATCTTAATGTAGATAATTATTAGGTTATCTTCATACTACAATATTAAGGTTTTTAAAATTTTGTCCTTTAAGATACACTAAAAAAAAAAAAAAAAACAACATAAAACACATCAACTGCAAACATGAGGGGGAGAAAAAGCATGGTACCCAACCAAATTTCTATATTTCAGCAATACTTCACTCATCCTTTTAATAAAGTTCTAAGAAATGTCATAATGACATGAGCTTAAATATTACCCAGTGACATTTTCTTTGATGCTCATGGCACTGGTGATATTGTAAACAGCAGAAAAACAGGGGCTGCCAAATAACCAAATTATGGAGGCACAGGCCTGCCTTTTCCCACAGGAACACACCAAATGGTGATGGCAATGATCGTTTTACACTCACACTTGGAGGACAGAACATCATGCCACACAACTGTATTCATCTGCTGACGTGTGGCTGCGTTCGATGTATTGTTTGTCTGTCAGAACTTCAATACACTTCTTAATCATGCTGCTACTTGGATTAAACCTGGCTCTTGACTGACCAACCACCTCTTCAGTAAGTGCATTATGCCAAAGAACTTTTTGTACTTTCATGATACGAACTTATAGCAACTTGGAGGTACATTTTCTGGTCCTCATCTACAGCACTGCTAGTCTGCTCCCTTTCCTGTGGTGTGTCTGTCTGCATTGATTTCATAATTTTAAGTTTTGTTCTTTTACTGCTGAAGTTCATATTTAATGAAAATGAAGATTCTGCATCGATGCCTTCCTGCTCTGAATCATGGTTAATCATTTTTACATCAAGTAATGACTTGATTGTTTTTGTCAGTTCCTTTTCATTCATTTGGGTGCTGTCTGGGAGCTCATTATAGCTGACAATTTCACTGTTGTTAAAGGCAAGAAGATCTGCCATCTGGTATGTAGTAACCATGGCTACATATGGTTTTCCCAAATAGTTCATTTCTACTTCACCTGTACAAAGATAATGTAACCATGTAAGTTTCCTTCCACCGAAATGCTGGCTGTGAAATAATTCAAACATCTGTATACTTTTTTCCAATTCCTGAGGAATTGCAAATGTAGATGAAGTAGGCTGAGTAAGAGGCCATGCACCAGCCTGTAGAACATATATTTGAAATCTAATTCCCAAATCTATTACTGTATCTTGGTTTTTGACAAAATTGTTGAACTTATTGTTGAGATCAGCATTGACACTCATATCTGTGTACATCTGATGTAGCTTGCTGGTAAACTCATAACCACAAGCTTGCTTTCATTTATTGATCATGGCTTCTTTAGAATCCAGAGACATAGATAAGCCATGAATTAAACATTTTGCCAGCATTCTTGTGTAGAACTTTTGATGATAAGAACAGCATGTCCTTATCATCAATATATTTGAAAACAGTAATGAAGCTTGTGCGTTTGTCCTCTACTTCATTCTCAGTCATCCTTTTTGCTGATTTCTTTAATAGGTTGTCACAGTACTTAGCAAGCAGTTCAGGTGCTTTGCAACAGGCTTGGGTTCTCCATAATTTACTACTGATTTAGGAGCCTTATCCAATGCACTCATAAAGTGCTGATCACCATTCAAAACAGTGTTGATAAGTTGAAAAAATTTACCATGTGTTTCCAAAACTGACTCCACAAATAGGGTTGGCATGTTTTCCTGAGTAAGAGTACTGGTTGCTCTAAGGCCCTCGTCATGGGTATGATTTTGCAGCTCCTGAATCATATGAGGTAACAAAGTGGACATAGCATGAAGTAAGACATACATATTTGCCATGTCATCTTTTTTCTCTTGTCGAATGATATGACATTCTGCATACAAGAACAGTAAGTGGGCATCTCTAAACAGAAGAAGCAGAAGCAGCCAAGAGAGTAGCAGCAGCAGCAGCAGCAAGAACAGGAACAGCCACAGCCAAGTACAAGTCCAGATTAACTGCCTCATGTGAAGGTTTGTTGGTAACAGCCTGGTGGGGACTGCGTTGTGTTCTCTGCTATTATGTAAAAAACTTTGTTCCCATTTGTTCATTTCATTCCTTTACCAACCCCAGTTATAAAAATTACCTTTCCACCCCAACTTCCCCCACTTCACCCCACCCCTGCCCCATAGTGGGAAAGACCTCATGTAGGTTTGTATTGTTTTGAAATAAGAATTCCACTCAGAAGCTTATTTCTGTGTTCCAGTGTTAACAGTCTTCTTTTGTGTTCAACTTGACCTCATAAATTAAAAACTATGGTCAGAAAGAAAAAAAAAAGAACAGTAAGTGGTCTGCTACCATTCTTTGCTGACATTCATGAATCACTTTAGTATATGAACTTGGATGTAAGTATTTTCGACATCAAATTTCTTCACCTTTTAACCTATCTAGAATGCTTTCCATATACTGTGAACAGCTTGATTCTTGTAATAAATTTGAAGCTTCTTGTTTGTAATACTCTCCTGTTTCAGTTAGAAAGGGAGACTCAAAGATTTCCTGATAAAACTTTAAGGGGAATTTTTTTTCTGATACTGTTCAACATGAACAAAGAAGTTAATAACCTCACGGATTACTTTCTGGTTTGGGTCTTCTCCACTATGATAATTTTTTATTTCATGGAGCAACATTTGAATAAGGATAGTCTGAAGTGGTTCAACCATCAATGTCCTCCACATATCCAATGCTAGCTCTCCTATTTCCATAAGTTGTTCATTCATATCTGCACCACCATAGCCATACTGAAGGTCAGCTTCTGTCAATTTAATCTTTTTAATAAACTGTGCTGAGATACCATTATAAGCAGTCCTTATAGTCTGCACCTTTGTTATATTCTTCCCAATATCTATGATACATAACAAGTACTTGTTCTTCAGCTTCTAGAACTCTCTTGTGCAAATGGCATATGTGATTTTCCAAAAAAAATTTTAGTTTCTGTATAAAGTCTTTCTCCAAGGGGTTCAGGATAGGCCACACATAAAGCATAAATATCTGAGAAGTGATCATTCCATGTTGCTCTTTTGACGTATTCCAACATGACAGCTGCTTTGATTGTCGTTAAAAGTTTATTCCATGTTTCATCAAAATCTACTACTCTTGGTGTTCTAGTTTGCTAGCTGCCGGAATGCAACACACCAGAGACGGATTGGCTTTTTATAAAAGGGGATTTATTTTGTTGGTTCTTCAGAGGAAAGGCAGCTAACTTTCCACTGAGGCTCTTTCTTACATGGAAGGCACAGGATGGTCTCTGCTGGCCTTCTCTCCAGGCCCTTGGGTTCCAACAACTTTCCCCGGGGTGACTTCTTTCTGCATCTCCAAAGGCCTGGGCTGAGCTGCAAGTGCTGAGATGAGGAATGCCGAGCTGCTTAGGCTGTGCTACACATTGCATTCTCTCATTTAAGCACCAGCCAATTAAGCCAAACGTCACTCATTGCAGCAGACACGCCTCCTAGCTGACTGCAGATGTAATTGGCAACAGATGAGGTTCACGTATCGTTGGCTTATGTCCGCAGCAACAAGACTAGGTATGCTCACCTGGCCAAGTTGACAACTGAATCTAACTAACACACTTGGTTTCAAAGACATTGTGCAAGTTTAGTGTTGAAATCTCCTGAGAATTGGGACAAGGGGCAGGGGAGAAGGGGAGAGGGAGGCAACCCAAAGGAGTGAGGGGCGAAGCCCCAGCAATGAAGGTGGATGACTGTGGTGGTGGCTGTCAGCTCGCGTTTCCCCAGCTCACAGCATTGCCATTACTGTCTACATCATGCCTTTTTGTTCCATGATACACCACTGTGTTTTTCCTGAAGAACAAATATTTCTCTTATACTGAAGCAATACTTCTATCTAATCTACAGTCCATGTTCTGATTTCACCAATTGTTCCAATAATGTACTCTATAGAAAAAGTTTTTTCTATTAAAGGATCCATCCTAAGATCCTGCCTTGTATTTAGTTGTCATGTCTCTTCAGACTTCTTTATCTAGAATAGTTCCTCAGCCTTTCTTTGTCTTTTGTGTTATTTACATTTTTGAAGACAAGTGGCCTATTGTTTTATAGAATGTCCACCAGTTTGGAATTCTCTGATGCTTCTTCCTGATTGGATTCAGGTTATGTATATTTCACTTAAATACTATCTGCAGATTTCTTGGTGAAGAGAATTCTAGAGAGCAGGAGACTCTTGGCAAAGCTCTGATGCAGAAGCAGGCTTGGCATATTTGAGGAGCACTAAGGAGGTGAGTGTGGCTGGAGCAGAGAAGCAGGGGCAGATGAGGTCAGAGAAGTATGTAGGTCAGATAGTGGAGCGTTATGGGCCATTGTTGAAGATCATGGCTTTTTCTCTGAGGGAAATGCAGATTTTTTTTTACCATAGTAGAGATATGATCTGACTTAGTTTTCTTTGTTTGTTATACCCCTTTTGCTGTTGGACACTTTTGTAATATTTAAAATTGTGTTATTAGTAGTCTCTAATCATAAGTAAATTCAAATTTTTATCGATGCTTATAGAATGCAAAATTAGATACTGCTACAGCTGATCAAGGAAATAGAAATTTGTCTATTTGTGGCTTCCATGTGGTCAGGGGATTTCTGAATTCTGGTTGGCTGCATTTACTGTGCTCCTGGGGGTCCAACTGTCAGCCTAGATGCACAAGAGATTTTAGTAGCCAATCTTCAATAAAGTAATGTTTGCATATTTTATAGTTTATTGCTTACCTGATTTTAGATGAATCTCTGAATATTTCCAATTTCATGAATGCTCCAGTCAAATGCATTTTCCTGATACTCAATGACTCTCCTAAACATGTTTGAATATATGAATGTGATTATATTTTACAATTTACATCCAGTGTCCTTCCATGAATGAATGGATTACTCGTCACATGCAAAAGTGGAGTGTTCTTCACTTTCCAGTTAGGCCAGAAGGGTGTTTCGGGGGGCCTAGCCACAAACCCATGGTCTGGAGAGGTCTTTACACAGGTTTCCCAGGGCAGAACAACCATAGAGTGATGTGTGTGGAATTGAGTGTACTAATGTGCTTCTCACTTAAAGAACTGGGCCTATCTGAGGAGAGAAATATTATTGAATACATGTCTGTTTGAGAGTGTTGAGTGATTGGAGTATTGAATTAGTTGTTAGTTATTTCTAACAATGGAAGCAGTTTCATTTTGGCAGCTGGTGAAATAAAGCTGTCTGCTCCCTGTCTCTGTAAAAGTCTAAGGAATAAAGAGCGAAGGAAGCCTCAGCCTGCTCATCACACAGGCCTTTGGCCAGAGGCACAGAGGGAATCCTTGAATTTTCCATATGGTTCAATATTTCCACCAGGGCTACATGTTCCACTGAGGCTTCAAGGTAGTGAGAGGATTCCTTAGCCTTGCCCTATGTGTGCATATCACTTTTCAGGTCTTCAACAGGCTGTAGGATGACTTTCATGGACCTTAGTCACTGATGTTTATTGGCCCATCCCTCCATAAAGGCTATTAAAATTATATTTTACAATCGTGTCAGAATAATGATGAGTATTATCTTATATTACATTATATGTTAAAATATTTTCTTTAACTTAAAAGTTCTTTTTTTTCTTTCTGATTTTAAAAGAAATGAAAACATTTTCCTGGGCTTCTATGTGTATTGTGGGCTCTAGGTGTTGGGTTGCTGCTGGGCCTAAACACAAATAAGTTGGTCCTAAATCTTGGGGTGGTTGTAGTTACAGAAGTAGATTAAAGATTTGGGAGTCCTGGTCTCAACCAACTATAATCTGATAATCACCAATAATTTGAACTCGAGAAGATTCTAAAGCAAAGACCAAGTCTACATAGCCTGTTAAAAATCATGTGGGTCTTCTAAAGACCATGGAGGGAAGGAAGTGGGTTTTTCTTTGATGTTTGTCTTTTATCCCACTGTTTTTTTTAAAAATTTTTATTATGGTACCACTTTAACTCTTTTTCAGGGTACAATTCAATGACATTAATATTTCCACAATGCTTTATACCCATTACCTCTATTTTTCATCACCCCAAATGAAAACTCTGTACCCATTAAGCAATAACTCCTTAGTCCCTCCTACCCTCAGCCTCTGGTAACCTCTAATCTACTTTTTGTCTCCATGAATCTGCCTATTCTAGATATTTCATGAAAGTGGAATTGTACAATATTTGTCCTTTTGTATTGGACTTATCTTGCATAGCATGATGTTTTTAAGGTTCATCAATGTAGCATGTATGAGAACTGCATTCATGGGTAATATCACATTATATATTGCTAGGAACTGGATTGTGTTCCCCCAGAAGATACATTCAAGTCTTAACCTCTGGTTCCATGGGCATATTTGGAAAAGAGGGTCTTTGAAGATGTTATTAGTTAAGAAAAAGATAAATTGGCTTAGCGTGGGCCCTAATCCAGTATGAGAGGAGATTAGATACAGTCAGAGAGAGAGAGAGAGAGAGAAAATGTGGTATGTGGTAGAGGCATGTGGTAGGGGCAGAGACAGAGCATGCCATGAATTGCCAGTAAGACACTGTCAGAACTCAACAGACTTTAAAAGAAGAATGGTCCCGCCAACAAGTTGAGTTTAGTTTTCTAGAGTCTAGAACTATGAGACAACAAATTTTTCTTGTTTTAAGCCACCTGGTTTGTGATACTTTGTTATGGAAGTTCTAGACACTATATACATGTATACCACATTTTGCTTATCCATTCTTTTGTTGATAGACACCTGGTTTGTTTCTATCTTTTGGCTATGATATGAATAATGCTGTTTTTTATTAATTACAAGTATCTATTTGAGTTGCTGCTTTTAATTCTTTGGGGGTATATATATCCAAGGGTGAAATTGCTGAGTCTATGTTCAACTTTTTGAGGAACTGACAAACTGTTTTCCACAGCAGCTGCACCATTTTACATTCCCACCAGCAGGGCACGTGTGTTAAGACTTCTCTCCATCCTCTTCAATACTTGTTGTTTTCTTTTCTTTTTTTTTTTTACCTTAGCTGTCTTAAAGGGTGTGGGCGTATATTGTAGTTTTGACTTGCATTTTCTTAATGACTAATGATGCTTTTCATGTGTTTATTAGCCATTTGTATATCTTCTTTGGAGAACGGTCTATTAATGTTCTTAGCCCATTTTGAATTTTGTTGTTGTTGTTGTTGTTGAGCCCACTGTTTCTTCTTATGCAATGGCTACAGTGAATTTATCTTTTACCTAAATATAAACACATAGAAATGGTCAAGTGTTAAAAAAAAACAGTATTCTTGCAAGCAGTGGGGACAACCAATTCAATAGGCTGAATCCTCGATTTATGAAAGTTATTCCTGCAAAGGAGAAGCTAAGCCTTCTTGGGCATATAATTATGCCTGAGTCAGGCCCAGAGAACCTCTTTTGTTGCTCAGATGTGGCCTTTCTTTCTAAGCCAGCTTGGTAGGTGAACTCACTGCCCTCCCCCTTACGCAGGACATGAACCCCAAGGGTGTATCTCCCTGTCAGCATGGGATGGGACTTCCAGGATAAGCCAGGACCCAGCATCATGGGATTGAAAAAGCCTTCTTAACCAAAAGGGGAAATGAGAAATGAGAAATGAGACAAATTAAACTTTTAGTGGCTGAGAGATTTCAAACAAAGTCAAGAGGTTATCCTGGAGATTATTCTTATGCATTATATAGATATCCCTTTTTAGTTTATAGTATATTAGCATGGCTAGAGGGAAGTACCTGAAATTGTTGAGCTGTGTTCCAGTAGCCTTGGTTCTTGAAGATGATTGTATAACTATATAACTTTTACAGTGTGACTGTGTGATTGTGAAAACCTTGTGTCTGATGCTCCTTTTATCCAGGATATGGACAGATGAGTAAAAAAAATAAGGAAAGATAGACAAACAATGGGAGGGGGTGGATAAGGGATTTTAAAAAAAAGAATATAGGAGACATCACATTAGCAAAAGATTTTTCTACATTTACTATTGCAGCATGGGATATTAAACTGAATATCACACAAAAGTGTGTGTGGTGATAGGAACATAATGGGCAAGACAGGCATGCTCCCTGATCTTGGGGCATGCAGTTCTGGAAGGTGGGTAGTATCAGAAGAGAGATGAGTGACGGGGCAATTATAATACAGAGTGTTAGATCTTATCAAAGGAGAAACATGGGTTCTGAGGAAGGTCATGAGAAGAACACTAACACAGCACAAGGACATAAAAGACTTCCCAGATGGTGTGAAACATGAATTGAGGTCTGTAGGATAAGTAGGTTTAGCAAGGTGACAGCAAGAAGAAGATCTCAACAGCCAGAACAGAGATGAAAGGATGAAGGGTGGCAGGCAAGAAGGCAGAAGGGGAGAAGCAGTGTGCATTAGAGGAATAGAGTGCCTTTGATATGGACGGAACTAGAAAACATTTGTGAAGGAGAGAAGAAGCTGAAGAATTGGGCAGGAGCACAGGGTCTTAAGGCCATGATGAGTATGAATTTTATTCTGAGTGGTAGAGAGTTGAAAGGTTTAAATAGTGGAGTTATATGTTTACATGTGTGTTTAAGAATTCTGTGACTATAGGAAGGATTGGAAAGGGATAAGAGTGCATACGGGTGGGTGAGAAGTCAGAGATAAGAGGTCATTTTCATAATCTAGGTAATAGAATATGATGATGAATATGCCATAGGCTACATTAATTGCCGTGGCTATGAAGAAAAGTAGATATTTATTTAGTAGCTCTCATTGAAATGACTTGTGATAGATTGTTAAATGTTTCAGGCTTATCCCATTCACTGGACCACAGGTGATGTCAATCTTCAAAATGGAGAGAATGGAAACAGCATTAAAATAAAGATCACAGGGAAATTGGGAAGATGGGTAGGTGAATTTTGAACAAATCAAGTTGAATGTGTCTTTTGATCCTTTAAATACAAGCATCAATAGAATTTTGTATATATAGGTTTGAATTTCAGAAGAGGCATGTAGGGAAGGGAGGCAACCATAAAAGTGAAGATTTAGTAATGGAAGTAACAGAAGAATCTTTTAGGAGACAGTTTGGGAGCCAACTTTGTTTTTTTATTGTGATAAATAACATACATACAAAAAAGCTAATATAAAAAAGATAATCCTATCACCTGATGGCTACTCAGGGAGAAGAGAGACTCTTTGGCTACTTCTTCAGCCAGAGAGCTTTTCCTGTGGAGTTCATTGAGACCCTTCATTGGAGCTATCAGCTTCACAGCCTGTCCTACAGATTTTGGATTTTTCCATTCCTATGGCTGCATGAGACGTCTATATAAATCTCATATTTACAGATATCTCCTGATGGTTCTGTTCTTCTAGAGAACCTTGACTAACACAGCTTGGTACTGGGAGTGGTTTTTAAGAAATATAATTAAAAAAAATTTTTCTTTTTACAATAGGTTTTCTATTCTAATTAGACTCAAATGCACTAATGACTCTGTTTCCAATAATCAAGAAAGCACTGACCATTCATGGGTGAATATCACCATTGGATTCTGCAAATTGTTTGCTTATCTGAGGGAAGACTCTGGGTGAGAGTTTTTTAGAAAATATTTTTATTGAGAAGTCATTATACACATGCATTCCATACATGGTATACAATCAGTGGCTCACAATATCATCAAATAGTTGTGTAATCACCGTGAACATTTTTTTTTAACATTTGTATCACTCCAGAAAAAAAGCAAAAAGAAAAACTCATATATACAATACCCCTTACCCCTCCCTCTCATTGACCACTAGTATTTCCATCTAACCAATTTATTTTACCCTTTGTCCCCCTTATTATTTAGTTATCCTATTATTTATTTCTTATCCATGTATTCTTACTCATCTGTCCATACCCTGGATAAAAGGAGCATCAGACACAAGATTTTCACAATCAGGCAGTCATATTGTAAAAATTATATCTTTATACAATCACCTTCAAGAATCAAGGCTATTGGAACACAATTCAATAGCTTCAGGTACTTCCTTCCAGCCACTCCAATACACCATAAACTATAAAGGGGATATCTATATAATGCATAAGAATAACCTCCAGGATGGCCTCTTGACTTTGAAATCTGTCAGCCACTGAAACTTTGTCTTGTTCCATTTGGGTGAGAGTGTTTTTGACACATTAATGGAGTTTTGTGGAATTAAGAGGTATAATAATGTTGGTTGGTTGTTGTTAGATATGCTGGGTACAGTGATAAGGAAAAGGGATGAGCTGAAGGCTTCAAATTTGCAACTTAACTGCTGTATGAAAATTGTAAAAGTTTCCATTTGTGCCCTGAAAGAAAATCTTATTTCCTGTGGCTGCAGACTTGAGATCTCTAAAAACCAGACACAGAGCCTCATTGGGTGAGTAGCAGATTTATAACATAAAGTACAATCTCAAACTTTCAGGGTGTCTGTTGTTAAAGGTTTTTATTGGAAAAAAATGGAATCCTGAAACTTGGGATGGGGATATATGGCTTGATAATGATGGTGATGGGGAGATGGAATCCATGGAATCTGCTGAGCCTTTGCTAGATAGACTTGTAATGAACTTTCCTCCAATCCCAAGCCTGCCTTGAGAAAACAGATTCCTGGACTCCAGTCTTCCCAGGGGAGTCTGCCATCCAACCTCCACATAAAGAGATTAACCCTACACTGACTGCCAACCCTATAACCATCTCCCCTGGGGAAACAGCCCTCACTCCTCTGTCTGGAAAAACTAATCCAGTTTCACCAGATGAAATTACAATGGAATGTCCTGAGGTAACTGGTTGGAAAGACACTCCTATTTCTTTTCATGGTCCATCCCCACCACCCCTCTTTTCTTCAAGACCTATAACTAGACTAACGTTCCAACAGGCCCTGAAAGGAGAGGAGCGAAGTATGACTCATGAGGAAGTATGCTATACCTAAGAGAATGGCATGAATTTTCTAATCTATATAGATAGAAATCAGGGAAATATGTATGGGAATGGATATTAATAGTGTGGGATGTGTTGGAAGGAATATAAAGTTGGATCAAGCTGAATTTATTGATATGGGCCCACTACATAGAGATTCTGCATTCAATGTAGCTCGGGAGGTTAGAAAGGGAAATAACACTTTGTTTGGATGGTTGACTGAAACATGGTTCAAAAGGTGGCTGATATTACCTGAGGTCAAAATGCCAGAACTGTCCTTGTATAGTGTAGATGAGGAGATCCAGAGGCTTAGAGATATTGAAATGTTAGAGTGGATTTATCATGGAAGACCTGCTCACACACCCTACTAATGTCCAGAGCACACATCTTTGTCCAGAAACCTGAGAAATAAATTTGTGAGCTCCATCATCTCTAAAGAGCTCTGTAGTCATCCTTTCTGTAGGTCAGATATTACTGTGGGAACTGCTGTCACTGAGCTGGAATCCTTAAACACAATGGGGATGATCAAATCCCAAGTTGGCAGAGGCCAGGTGGCAATAGTTAATCACAATAGACAATGTGGGCATGGCCACCATATTGGACAGCAGACTCAAAGCAGTCATGAAAATCACCTGACTTGGAGAAAAAAGCACACTTATCCACTGTTGGTGGGAATGTAAAGTGGTACAACTGCTGTGGAAGGCAGCTTGGCATTTCCTCAGGAAGTTAAATATAGAATTGCCATATGATCTGGCAATACCATTGCTAAGTATTTACTCAGAGGTATGAGGGCAAGGACACAAACGGGCATTTGCATACCAATGTTTATAGCAGCGTTATTTACAATTGCCAAGAGATGGAAATAGCCCAAATGTCCACCAACAGATTAATGGCTAAACAAGCTGTGATATATATATATACAATGGAATATTACACAGCTGTAAAACAGAATAAAATCATGAAGCATGTAACAACATGGATGGACCTTGAGAACATTATGCTGAGTGAGATTAGTGAGAAACAAAAGGACAAATACTGTATGGTCTCACTGATATGAACTAATATTAATGAATGAACTTGGAGAATTTCAGTTAAGAACAGAGGTTATCAGGAGATAAAAGTAGGGTAGATATTGGGTAATTGGAGCTGCACAATTACAGATTGTGCAACAGAACTGATTGTAAAAATTCAGGAATGGATAGCACAATACTACCTAACCATAATACAATGTTAGTAGAATGAAGCTGAATGTGAGAATGATAGAGGGAGGAAGGCTGGGGGCACATATGAAACCAGAAAGAAAGATAGATGATAAAGACTGAGATGGTATAATCTAGGAATGCCTATAGTGTACAATGATATTGACTAAATGTACAAATTTAAAAATGTTTTGCCGGAGGAAAAACAAAGGAATGTCAATATTGCAGGGTGTTCAAATTAGATAGTCATTCATATTTTAGAACTGAAACTTCTGTGTGAGATTAAAGCAAAAAATGTTTATTTAGTACAAAATTTATATTTTGACTAGTGCATTTCCTAATATAACTTATATAGACAGGTTAATTAACACCATATGTTCATGGAACCTTGAATAGGGCATGAGATTTTGTAGATTTGTCCAGTGTGATGCCCTGATAAATCCCAGAGTGATTCGAACAGTGAATAAGGAAGTATTTGTAAAGTTCCCTTGTGGGAATGGTGAGAGAGGGGGAAAATTCAACTTCCCCATTTGGAGAATTCCTGATATTCTCACACGGAGTGGGGACAACCAAATAAATAGGTCAAACCCTCAATCTTGGGGTTTGTTCCTATGAAACTTATCCCTATAAAGGATAGGCTAAGCCTTCTTAAAATTAGGCCTGAATCACCTCCAAAGAACCTCTTCTGTTGCTCAGATATGGCCTCTCTTTCTCTCAGCCAACAGGGCAAGCAAACTCACTGCCCTCCCCCTCTCTATGTGGGACATGACTCCCAGGAGTGTAAACCTCCATGGCAATGTGGGACAGAAATCCTAGAATCAGCTGAGACTCAGCATCAAGGGATTGAGAAAACCTTCTCAACTAAAAGGGAGAAGAGAGAAATGAGACAAAATAAAGTGTCAATGGCTGAGAGATTTCAAACAGAGTCGAGAGGTTATCCTGGAGGTTATTCTTACACATTATATAGATATCCCCTTGTGCTGGTTTGAAAGGAAGTATGACCCCTAAGAAAAGCCCTGTTTTAATATAAATCCTGTTTCATAAAGGTAGAATAATCCCTATTTAATACTGTATATTTGAAACTGTAATGAGATCATCTCCCTGGATGATGTGATTTAGCCAAGAATGGTTGTTAAACTGGATTAGGGGATGACATGTCTCCACCCATTTGAGTGGGTCATGATTGGTTTGTTGGAGTCCTATAAAAAAGGAAATATTTTGGAGAATGAGAGACTCAGAGAGAGCAGAGAATGCTGCAGCACCACGAAGCAGAGAGTCCACCAGCCAGTGACCTTTGGAGATGAAGAAGGAAAACGCCTCCTGGGAGCTTCATGAAATAGGAAGCCAGGAGAGAAAGCTAATAGATAACACCATATTCGCCATTTGCCCTTCCAGCTGAGAGAGAAGCCCTGACTGTGTTCACCATGTGCCTTCTCACTTGAGAGAGAAACCCTGAACTTCATCGGCCTTCTTGAACCAAGGTATCTTTCCCTGGATGCCTTTGATTGGACATTTCTATAGACTTGTTTTAACTGGGACATTTTCTCGGCCTTAGAACTGTAAACTAGAAACTTATTAAGTTCCCATTTTAAAAGCCATTCCATTTCTGGTATATTGCATTCTGGCAGCTAGCAAACTAGAACAGATTTTGGTACCAAAGAGTGGGGTGCTGCTGTTGCGGTTTGCAAATGCCAAACATCTTGGAACGGCTTTTTAAATGGATAAAGGGAAGAATCTGGAGGAGTTGTGAGATGCTTGATAGAGAAGGCCTAGAATGCTTTGAAGAGACTGTTGGTAGAAATGTGGACTCTAAAGATACCTCTGATGAGGCTTTAGACAGAAATGAGATACGTGTTATTGCAAACTGGAAGGAAGGCAATCCTTGTTTTAAAATGGCAGATAATTTGGCAAAGTTGACTAATGGCTTTGGCTGGAAGGCAGATTTTAAAAGCCATGAACCTGGATATTTAGCAGAAGAGATCTCCAAATTAAATGTGGAAAGTGCAGCCTGGTTTCTCTTCACAGCTTATAGTGAAATGCGACAGGAAAGAGATAAGCTGAAAACTGAACTCTTGAGTAAAAATAAACCAGAAATTGAGGTCCTGGAAAATTCTGGGCCTACAGAGGGGGAGACCCCAGAGTATAGTGCCCTGTGTGTAGATTTAAACAAGTGTGGAACCAGCCAGCCATTTCAGAGAGGGTCAGGATTGGACATGGAGTTGTCCAGGAAAGATTTGTGGAAATTCCTTATGTCTGATGGGCATGATCCAACACTACTGCATAGAAAGCTGACAAGAGTGCTGTGGGACCTGTATAAACAGAGCCAATGCCAGTCTGGACTGAGGGGTTCAGAGAAGGGACACATTGGAGGAAAAATAACTTAAGAGGCAAAACCATGGAGGCTGAGGTCTGAAGTTAAGAAGCCTTGGGCCAGGAGAGCGGACCCACCCAAGCCCATGGAGAGGGTGAGTTTGTCCCAAAGGCAGAGAATGCTCCTGTTGCAGTGGAAGAGTCATGCCGCCTCAGGACTTGGAGAGGGTGAAGCATATTCCTTGGGGTTTGGGGAGAGCCTGGCTGCCACCACATGGAGGGGTTGAGCATGTGCCCCAGAGATGGCAGAGAGCCCGGGTGCGGCCCCAGTGCTTGGAGAGGGTGGAGCCAAGAAAAAGGTGGTCTCCCCAATATCCCCCAAGATTGCATTTGAAGAGAGGCAGGCTTCTGCTTAGGCCCTTGGAAGGGGTGGGACTGCTGCTTTCAGAAGCCCTGAGGATAAATGACTCTCAGACTTTGAAATCTAATGGACTTTGCCCTGTAGGTTTTCAAAACTGTATGGGTCCGGTGACCCCTGTGTTCCTTCCTCCCTATGGAAATGTGTATATGTATCCTATGAATGTTCATCCTTTGTATGTTGGCAGCAAATAATTTGTTATGAGTTTTCAAAGGTGCAGAGCAAATGAAGAAAATTTTGCCTTAGGACAGACCATGCCTGTAACTGACTTGATGAGATTTTATACTGTCTCTAATTTTGTATTTCATTGTATTGCTACTGAAAGGTTTAAGGTTTCTGATATTGTTCTGAAATTAATGCTTTTTTGTATATGGGAAAAACATGTCTTTTTTATGGGCCAGAGGGTGGAATGTGCTGGTTTGAAAGGAAGTATGCCCCCTAAGAAAAGCCATGTTTTAATATAAATCCCATTTCATAAAGGTAGAATAATCCTTATTCAATACTGTATATTTGAAACTGTAATGAGATCATCTCCCTGGATGATGTGATTTAGTCAAGAGTGGTTGTTAAACTGGATTAGGGGATGACATGTCTCCACCCATTTGAGCGGGTCATGATTGGTTTATTGGAGTCCTATAAAAGAGGAAATATTTTGGAGAATGAGAGACTCAGAGAGAGCAGAGAATGCTGCAGCACCACGAAGCAGAGTCCACCAGCCAGTGACCTTTGGAGATGAAGAAGGAAAACGCCTCCCGGGGAGCTTCATGAAATAGGAAGCCAGGAGAGAAAGCTAGTAGATGACACCGTATTCACCATGTGCCCTTCCAGCCGAGAGGGGAGCCCTGACTGTGTTCGCCATGTGCCTTCTCACTTGAGAGAGAAACCCTGAACTTCATCGGCCTTCTTGAACCAAGGTATCTTTCCCTGGATGCCTTTGATTGGACATTTCTATAGACTTGTTTTAACTGGGACATTTTCTCGGCCTTAGAACTGTAAACTAGAAACTTATTAAATTCCCCTTTTAAAAGCCATTCTGTTTTTGGTATATTGCATTCCAGCAGCTAGCAAACTTGAACACCCTTTTTAGTTTAAGGTGTATTACAGAAGCTAGAGGGAAGTGCTTGAAACTATAGAGCTGTGTTCCTGTAGCCATGTTTCTTGAAGATGAATGTATAATGATATAGCTTTTGCAATGTGACTGTGTGATTGTGAAAACCTGTGTCTGATGCTCCTTTTTATTTATGGTATGGACAGATGAGTAAAAAAAATGGATTAAAAATAAATAAATCATAGGGGGAACAAATGTTAAAAGAAATTGAGTAGATTTAAATACTAGTGATCAATGAAAGGGAGTGTAAGGGGTATTGAAAAAAATAGGGGGAACAAAGTTTAAAATATATTGCAGAGATGGAAATGCTAGTGGTCAATGAGAGGGAAGGGTAAGGGGTATGGTATATATGAAGTTTTTCTTTTTACTTCTTTTTCTGGAGTGATGCGAATGTTCTAAAAAATGATCATGGTGACGAATACACAAATATGTGATGATATTGTGAGCCCTTGATTGTATACCATGTATGAAATGTTTGTATGTTAAGAATGTGTTTGCATATTGCTGTTTTTTTAACTTCATTGTATAATATAACATATGTTGTGCATGTTGTTTTAGCAATAAAAATATATATTTTTTTAAATCTGGCTTGCAGAGACTTGGGGTGTTGGCTAGTAGATCATGGAGTACCTAGAAGGAAAATAGGTCAGCAGTCTACTAAATTCTTGTTTGAGCTGTATAAGCAGAAGAATTCTAGGTCAAGTGACCAGAAGTCTAACCTGAATTACAAAAACAGAGAGTCAGGGCTCCTTAGTCAATTCCCAGACTTGAGATAGTTCACAGACCCAGAGCCCCTTGAGTGAGGGGAGGGTTGGGTATCCCTGGGAAAGGACCCTGTTACACAGCCCCAAATTTACATTGTTAACCTTCCTCCCAGCCATCCCCAAGGAGAAGCTTTTTACCTACAGCATTTTCCCAGAATGACTGTGCATTAGAGAAAAAAGAAATGATCAGATATTTGGGGGATTATTAGACACCGGCTCAGAAGTGACATTAATTCCAAGGGACTCAAAATGTCACTCTGGTCCACCACTCAGATAAGGGGTTTATGGAGGTCAGGTGATTGATGGAGTTTTATCTCTGATCTCATGTTGGGTTCTTGGACCAATTCTGTGGTTATTTTTCCAGTTTCAGAATGCATAATTGGAATTGACATACTCAGCAACTGGCAGAATCCTCACATTGGTTCTCTGATTTGCAGAGTGAGGTCTAGTATGGTGGGAAAGGCCAAGTGAAAGCCACTAGAACTGCCACTATTTATCAAAATAGTGACTCAGGAGCAATAACAAATTCCTGGAGAAAATGCAGAGATTAGTGCCACTCTTAATAACTTCAAAGATGCAGGGGTGGTAGTCCCACCACATCTTCATTCAACTCTACTATTTGTCCTGTGGAGAAAACAGATAGGTCTTTGAGGATGACAGTGGGTTATTGTAAACTTAACCAGGTGGTGACTCCAATTGTAGCTGCTGTTTCAGACGTGGTATCATTGCTTGAGTAAATCAATACATTGCCTGGTACCTGGTATGCAGCTATTGATCTGGCAAATGCTTTTTTCTCAATAGTTGTCAGTATGACCACCAGAAATAGTTTGCATTCAGCTGGCAAGGCCAGAAATATGCCTTCATTGTCCTGCCTCAGGGGTATATCAATTCTCCAACCCTATGTCACAGTCCTGTCTGCAGGGAACTTGGTCATTTCTCCTCCCCACAAGACATCACACTGGCCTATTATATTGATGATATCCTGTTGATTGGACTTAGTGAGCAAGAAGTAACCACTACTCTAGGCTTATTGGTAGGCATTTGTGAAAAATCCAACAAAAATACAAAGGCCTTACAACTTAATGAAATTTCTAGTGCCCAGTGGTATGGGACTTGTTGAGATATGCCTTCTAAGGTGAAGGATAAGCTGTTGCATCTGGCTCCTCCTACTACCAAAAAGGAGGTGCAATGCCTAATTGGCCTCTTTGGATTTTGAAGACAACATATTCCTCACTTGGGTGTGCTACTCTGGCCCGTTTACTAAGTTACCAGAAAAGCAGCTAATTTTGAGTGGGGACCTGAACAAGAGGAAGCTCTGTGATAAGTCCAGGCTGCTGTGAAATCTGCTCTGCTACTTGGACCATATGATCCAATGGTGCTGGAAGTGTCAGTGACAAGTAGGGATGCTGTCTGGAGCCTTTGGCAGGCCCCTACAGGAGAATCACAACACAGACCCTTAGGATTTTGGAGCAAAGATTTACCATCTGTTGCAGACACCTACTTTTTGAGAAACAGCTTTTGAGAAACAGCTTTAGGCCTGCTACTGGGCTTTAGTAGAGACTGAACCCTAAACCATGGGACACTAAGTTGCCATGAGACTTGAGTTGCCTTTCATGAGCTAGGTGATGTCTGACTCACCAAGCCATAAAGTTGGGCATGCGCAGCAGCAGTCCATCATAAAATGTAAATGGTATATGAGTTAGGGTTTGAGTAGGTTCTGAAGGTGTAAGTTAGTTACATAAGGAAATGGCCCAAATGCTCATGGCCCCCACTCCTGCCACATTACCTTCTCTTTCCCAGACTAGAGCTGTGGCCTCTTGGGAAGTTCCTTACAGTCAATTAACTGAGGAAGAGGAAACTTGGGCCTAGTTTACAGATGGTTCTGCACAAAATGCAAGGACGACTCAGAATTGGACAACTGTAGCACTACAACCCCATTCTGGAATGTCCTTAAAGGACAGTGGTGAGGGGAAATCTTCCCAGTGGGTGGAACTTCAGGCAGTATACCTGGTTGTTCATTTTGCTTGGAGAACTGGCCAGAAGTGTATTTGTATACTGATTCATAGGCTGTTGCTAATGGTTTGGCTGGATGGTCAGGGACTAGGAAGGAGCATGATTGGAAAATTGGTGACAAAGAGGTCTTGGGTAGAGGTATGTGGATAGACTTTTCTGAGTGGGCAAAGAACATGAAGATATTTGTGTCCCATGTGAATGCTCACCAGATAGATGGTGACTTCAGCAGAAGAAGATTTCAATAATCAGTGGATAAGATGACCCATCCTGTAGATAAAAGTCCCATCCTGTGGATAAAATTTCCTCAACCACTCCTGCCATTGCCCAATAGGCTCATGAATAAAATGGGCATGGTGGGAGGGATGGTGGTTATGCATGGGCTCAGCAACATGGACTTTCACTCACCAAGGCTGACCTGGCCTTGGCCAATTCTGAGCACCCAATTTGCCAGCAGCAGGGATCCACACTCAGTCCCTGATATGGCACCATTCCCTAAGGTGATCAGCCTGATACCTGGTGGCAGATTGACTACATTGGACCACTTCCATCATGGAAGGGGCAGTGATTTGCCCTACTGGAATAAACACATACTCAGGATGTGGATTTTTCTTCCCTGCACAAAATGCTTCTACCAAAACTACCATCTGTGGACTTACAGAATGCCTTATCCATCATCATCATGGTATTCTGCCTAGCCTCAATTCTGATCAAGGAACCCACTTCACATCAAATGAAGTGCAGGAATGAGAACATGCTTATGGAATTCTCTGGTTTTACCATGTTTCCCATCATCCAGAGGTAGCTAGGTTGATAGAACTGTGGAATGGTCTTTAGAAGACCCAATTATGGTGCCAACTAGGTTGTAATACCTTGCAGGGCTGGGACAATATTCTCCAGGAGGCTGTGTATGCTCTGATTCAGAATCCATTGTTTGGTGCTGTTTCTTCTATAGCCAGGATTCATGAGTCCAGGAGTCAAAGGGTAGAAATGGGGGTGGCTCTGCTCACTATCACCACTAGTCAACCACTAGAAAAATTCTTGCTTTCTGTCCATAAAGCCTTAAGCTCTGATGGTCTATAGGTCTTAGTTCCAAATGTAGGAGTGCTTCTACCAGGAGACAGAAAATGATTCCACTGACCTGGAAGTTAAGACTGTCACCTGGGCACTTTTTACTTCTCATGCCACTGAATCATCAAGCATGTAAGAGGATTACTGTTCTGTCTGGGGTGATTGATCCTGACTATCAATGTTGAAATAGAACTGCAACGACACAATGGAGGTTAAGAGAGTTTTCCTGGACTGAAAGTACACAATGGAGGTAAAAAGAATTTTCCTGGAATACAGGTGGTCCCCTAGGGCCATTCTTGGAATTTGGAGATCCCCTAGGGCATCTTTTAGTACTACCATGCTCTATGTTTAAAGTCAATGGAAAACTGCAACAACCCAACCAGACAGGATTACCAATTGCCCAGAAACTTCAGGAATGAAGATTTGGTCATTCCACCTGGCAAAGAATTTTGGCCAGCTGTAGTGCTTGCTGAAGGTAGAGGGAACATGGAATGGGTAGTAGAAGAAGGTAGTGATAAATATGAACTACAACCACATGACCAGTTACAGAAATGAGGATTATGATAGTATAAATATTTTCTACTTGTTTTGCTATGGGTATGTTTATATTTGCACATAAGCAAATATCTTGTTTTCCTCTTACCATATGACATAAGTTGTATTGTTCATGTTATAGTATTTAAGTGATAAGATATGAAGTTAAAGAGTGAATATTTCCTAAGGACTTGCACCCTATTCTGAACAGATGTAGTGCATTTCTGGTTGTACACAAGACAGTTTAGTATTGTTAAGTGAAACATATCTGTTATTGTGTTCTGTTTGGAAATTAAGCATGTTTCAAGGTGATGTGTATAGCTGCCAAGTTGACAAGAGGTGTACTGTGATAGTTAGGTTCTCGTGTCAACTTGGCCAGGTGATGTGCCCAATTGTATGGTCAGGCAAGCACTGGCCTGACTATTGCTGCAAGGATATTTCATGGCTGGTTGATAAATCAGAAGGCTGGCTTATTAAATCATCTGTCCATTCATTGCAGCTGTGGCTGATGACATCTGAGATTAACTAAAGGTGTGTCTTCCTCAAATGAGAAAATCAAATAAGTTGAAGGCTATTAAGGAAGGAGAGAGACTTTTTCACTGCTTCCTCAGCCAGTGAGCTTCTCCTGTGGAGTTTGTCAAGACCCTTCATTGGAGCTGCCTGCTTCACAGTCTGCCCTATGTATTTTGGACTCTTCCATTTCTATGTTTGCATGAGACACCTTTATAAATCTCATATTTACAGATATCTCCTGTTGGTTTTGTTTCTCTAGAGAACCTTGACTAAAATTCATGGTAAATTGCAATATTTAGATGAAACTTGTGTAAGAGTAGCTCCCAGTGTAGCCTCTTGACTCTATTTGAACTCTTCAGCCATGGATACCTTATTTGTTACAATTCTTTTTCCCCTTTTGGTCTGGAGGGCATTGTCGATTCCTGGTGGGAGGGCCAGACTCATCCCTGGGCATCATATCCCATGTCGCCAGGGACATTTCACCCTTTGGATGTCATGCCCCACGTAGGTGGAAGGGTAATGATATTACTTGCAGAGATGGGTTAGAGATAGAGAGAAGCCACATCTGAGCAACAAAAGAAGTCTTGTGGAAGTAACTCTTAGGGATAACTATAGGTAGGCTTAGCTTCTCTCCCAAGTAAATAAGCTTCACAAGAGCAAGCCTCATGATCAAAGCCTTGGCCTATTGATTTGAGAGTCCCTAATGTTTGAGACAGTATCTGGGGTTATCCCAGTGGTAAAGTTTAATAGTTCCATATTTCTTTCTCTTCTATCAGGAGACTTTGCCAATACTTTTGATTATCTGCTCAATATACTCTGTAATGTATCCAGACATTACATTAAACTATTCAGAATTACAAACCCTCATTCCCATCCTGGGCTCTAGATGTTTGGGTTGTTTTAATTATCTATCTAGACAGGTTGAGTTAGATTATGTGCAAAGTGCTGCATCTTAATGATCAAATTTAGAACATTTCAAACAAAAAGACATGGATTTCTAAAGCTTATTAGTTGGGTTATAGGATGGAGGTGATAAATTGATGGTAAAAGGAACAAAATGACATTTCTAGGTGTTCTTTATAATAATAAACCTTGAAAATAAAGTAACCCTTTCAGATAGTGTAATAAAGCAGAGCTGAATCATTTGAACCTAATAGACATTTTCAACCAAGACTCTTGGTCTAAGACCAAGGAAACAAGGTAAATAGGGGTCCTCTTTCCAGATTACTGCTGGATGTAGGCTCTTCACATCCAGGTGTAATAACCCTATAAAGTTGCTGCTCAGTCTGGCCTTTCATATGACCTTATTCATGCAAGCACTGCAACTTAGTATGTGCTTACCTTCTCTTCTTGCATTCTTTTCCTCCCTTCTACTTTATGCCCTCCAAATGTATGGCCCTGTTCACATCCCTTTCTAGAAGAAATAGTCCTGGAGGACCAATCTCATGGTAGGACTCTTTCAGCAGAAGACTAAGGATCAGCAGTCTCTGGCAATCCTTTGCTTTGACTCTTGGATAAGAACCCTAGACAAGAATGTGCTACAGTTTATTTGGGCATCACCTGATTTTGAACTGGCCAAGGAATGTCACTGCCTTAACAATTTGCAAAGAAAAGCAGATCGTTATTAAGTTGTCACCATTCAAACCCTAAAGCTGCCAAACTTGCCTCCACCACAACCAGAGATGTTTCCATCTCTTAGGTTAATTTGGGGGAATATTGTCTTGAAGTGGTGGGGAAGAGAAAAGTGGGCAGAAGTTTGAGGTGAAAGTTCTACCAGATATTCTTTATTGTTATTTTTAAAGCACATACTCTCTGTCTCCTCTAATTGTAAAGCCAGGCAATCCACAGATGTTGGCTTGGAAAGTGTGAACAAGGCAGTCAGAAAAATGAAGCAGCAGAGCATATTGCCTGCCAGGTACTGGGGCATGAGTTTTCAAGGAAACAACACCTTCCCAGTCCACTGGTGAACAGGAAAAACATTTTATTTATTTTCTTATTCTCTACTGTCCTTCTTATTTCTTTAGGGTGTTAGGAAAGAGTTAGGTGGGGAATTTGGGTTGGGCTGGGGGAAAAGGAAGGAGAGTTGCAAAGTCATTTTCTATAGAACATGTTGGGTCTCTGTACAATATCTTGTATTTGGTTTGGGCTTTATGAATCCACAGTTGAAATAAATAAAAAAGCTATGTGCTAGAAAGATTGAAAAGTCATTTGGAAGAAAGATAGGAGCTGAACACGACCTCATGGGAAGAATGTTGCTCGGTGGAGACAAATGGGAGATAAATAAATGTGGGGGGCTGACACATAGTTCACTTTCCAGGGGAGGGTGGGTGGAGAGTAGTATTCCAAATGCTGGTAAAATGTTCTAAAGGCCAAATCCATCATGGCCTGAACTTTTGGAACTTTTTGTTGGCTACTTTCTACTGCCACATTTTCCAATTCCTTATTGGGCATAGGAAAGCTCTCTCTATTTCCTTGCACATTGTTAATTTCTAAAATGTAGGCTTTGACTAAATCCAAGCCAAAGACGAGCAAATTAGATGCCATTTAGATGCCTTAAACAGAGTGAATGCCAGGATCTATATCTCAAATGCCTTTCCTCATCTGCTTCTTTTGCAAGTGCTTCTTTCTAGGATGAAGTTAGCTAGCTCAAATGAAGCCTGTATTGCAGTATCATTAGTGGTGTTTGTATTTCCATGTGCATTTGTGTCTGAAGTGAGCCTTACTGAATTACGTGAAACAGTGTTTAAAAATGGACCCTTAATTGTGCAATGGATGAGTACGTCTTTTATTTTTGAATCAGGAAAAATCATTCGTCAAAATATTTGAAAAATAATTTTACCATTTTCAGAGGGATTAGAGGACAATTAAATTTTCCCACATTTAAATAGTTGTTAGTACTAATATGGTTGGGTGACTTCAGTTAAGTCATCTACCTCTCTGAAGTCACAGCTATATATTAAAAATGGTGGTAACAACAGTTTCCTGCTTGTATCAATTTGTGACTTTAAAAACAAACCGACAAGCATGAAATCCCTTTCCAACTCTATAAAATGCTATACACTTTTGTGACAATCATCAAATTTATGATTGTTGCTTAATTTACAATTTGCACTGTGCATTTTAAAAAGCATATTTGAAGCATCTTATGATGAAATACACAAACTTCAAGATAATTCAAATAGATTTTAAAATCCAAAATCACTTAGAGGAAAATAAATAAACCCCAAATTCTAAACAAAAATAGTTGGGGTCGGGGGGGTGGGGGGGAGACTGCCTTAGTAAATAGCTTAACTACAATTCCCAGCCTTCCCAGCATTAGATGTGACCATATGACTGGCTCTAGCCAGTGGGTTCTAGTGGTGTGTGCCACTTCCTGATCTGCCTTATAAAACTTCCCATGCTTTAGTTTCTTCCTATAGTTCCCTCTACACAAAGGCCAGAATGGCCATGATGAAGATCATAATGATGTTGGAAGACAAGTGTTGAATACCTCTGAGTTCTGTTAGCCTGTGTCTCTGAATGTCTGCATGGAGCAGATACTTTTTTTTTTTCTTCTGCAAGTCAGTCAGGAACATCTTCTCTGGTTTATTATACAAGAGAATAATGAACCTTTGGGGTCATTATGTTTGGGTCTGTTTGTTATAGCACTTTAGACTACCCTAATACTTAAAGTTACAATGTCGAATAGTAAATTGGCTTTCAATATTTCAGAATCACAGATTGCTAAACTTGGAAGAAACCTTAGCAATTTAGCCTATCCCACTTATTTTTCAGATTTTCAGCTCTCAGTTTGAACTCTTTCAGTGTCCCAGTTGACCTTCATGATGAAATAAAAAAAATCCTAATGGTTCAAAGTGGTTGTTCTGATCACTGTCTACCTCTTCACCTCCTTATTTATTGCTATTCTTTTTCTTGTAAACCCTTCTCCAATTATATGAAAATGACATAGAAGTTACCATTTTATATTCTGTGGCTTTTTGTCTTCTATTTTTTTTCTTGCTTATTTTGAGATTAGCTCAACTGTCATCTCCTCTGGAAAGATTTCCTTAAATACTCCCTCTCTCCTGACTGGTTAGATGCCCTTCATCTTATTCTTTTAATGCTAATTGGCTTTTAAAAAAATGGAATAATGAAAGTACAAAATGTGTCATGAAGGAAACACGTATAGTGAGATTTAGACAAGGAATATAATGAATCAGAGTTGATAGAGGCATCATTCATTTCCTTATTCAACAAATGAGGAATAATGCTTATTGGTCATCTGGTATCTCCCTGGGACCTAAAAATGAGAACTTGAAATAGTAGTATCCAAGGAGAAGCTGTCTGAAAAGCCAGGGAAGACTTCTGAAAGAGTGGATATCATAAAGGCAATGGCAAATTAGGCAGAGATGTTCAAAGCCTTCGAACATCCAAATAAGATTTGTTCTGAAAAGATTCTTTTGGTTTGGGAGGTCAGGAAGTTATTAGTAACCTTATGTAGAGGAGAAGCCAAACTTCAGCAGAGCAAAGATGAAGTGGGCTTGTGAGGTTGGGCTGTTGGGTGAGACAAGCGCTCCCTCCTTCTGGAAATTTGTCTTATGAAGGTAGGAATAAGAAGTCATTAACTTGAGGGAGAGGAAAGGATAAGGAAAGTTTTTATTTTTTAGAAAGTGTGAAACTCAAATTCATTTTTTTAACTGTGAGGAGGGAGTGGGAAGAGTGGAAAACACTTAAATGACCTTAGAATGAAGATATAATTATTAAGCCAAGTGTGAGAGATAGTGGAAGAAAAGGTGGGTGAGACTTGGAGAAGGAAAAAGACACATCAATTTCCCAGAGCTAAGATGGATGGAGAGAATGATGAGTATTTGGGGGGTGGAGGCAGAGAAATTTGGAACTGTTGACGTCTTAGGGTTTGGTAACATAATGATTTCAACCATGATTTATAAAAGTACAGAAACATTCTGTATCTTGCTCTTTGATAAAAGCCAAAGGCACAGCACAAATATGTAACTCAATTCATTGAACTTTGTGGAAAGTGAGCACTGAGGAGGACAAAAATAGCTCACCTAGACACAATGTAATCATACTGTAGAACACCAAAGACAGAAAATAAAAGAAAACCTAAAAAATGAACAGAGAGGAAAATATATTACCAACAAAGAAACAACTATTAGAATGGTGACAGAATTCTCTATGGCAACAATGGAGGCCAGAAGACCAAAAGAAAATAGCTGCCATTTTAGTATATCCAAGTAAACTAAAGCAAAGGCAAAATGAAGACATTATAGAATTACCTGGAAAGAATTCATGAGTTAGACATCATCACTGAGAAAAACATGCAAGTGTGAAAAAAACACTGAATGTAGAAAGAAGAAATGAGATGCAAGAAGTCGTGAGACAAAAGAAATTGATAATCCTGAGAATATCAAAATAGGCACCAAATTTATAAAATAATAAAAATTGGGGGCATAAAATAAGAGGAGCTAAAATATTAGACCATAATAAAGTGTTAAATAAGAAGTGTGTGATTTGGAGTGAAAATTTTGTAAGACCTTTGATTATTAAAGAAGAAGATAGGGAAATTGTTTGGGATTTTAAAAGTCCCGTATGTATGTGGAAATTGAAAGAGTAACCACTAAACGTATAGAAATTGAATATATAAATACAATACCTGAAAAGCAAAAAAAAAGATGAAAGAAAACTTGAGTCAAGCAAGAGGCAGAAAAAGAGAACTGTAAAGAATTTTTCATATTGTGGCTACTGGTTCTTTTTCACTTTAATAAAAAAAATTCTCACTACTAATTGTGACAGATTTTGAGTATGTGGATTGATGTAGAAAGGGATAAAATACAGTTTTTCTACATACATACCAACATGCCAACTAGCATAATATTTTGTTCGTGTTACTGTAGTGTTAGTTTCGAGTTGAAAGAATCATATGCATGAATATTCTAAAAGAAGTAAGAGAAAACTAAGAGAACTAAAAAAGAAAGTTTAAAAAAGTTTTTGGGTTCAAGACCAACTGTCACGGATTGACTTGTGTCCCCCAAAAAGATATAATGAAGTTCCAATTCCCAGTACTTGAATGCGACTTTATTTGGAAATAAGTTCATTGCAGATGGAATTAGGCAAGTTGAAATGAGGTTATACCAGAGTAGGGTGGATCCTTCATTCTGTATGACTGGTGCCCTTATAAGAAGATAAAATTTGGACACAGACAAAGACAGGGGGAGAACACCATGTGACAACTTAGGCAGAGAATGCCTGGATTGCTAACAAGCCATTGTTACAAACCAGGAGAAAGCCATGGAATTGCAGCCTTTGGAGGAAGCATGACCTTGCCAACACCTTGATTTTGGATTTCTAGCCTCCAGAACTGCAAGATAATAAATTTCTGTTGTCTCAAACCACTCAGTTTGTGGTTCTTTATTATTGCAGTCCTAAGAAACTAAGACATAAACATAAAAATCAATAGTATTTTCCTATAGTATTAACCAGCAATTATCAATAAGAAAATATAATAAAAACAAGATGCTATTTATTAATATCACCCAGAACAAATACATTGGGGTCACTCCATATAGGATATGGTGGTGTGAACTGGGGAATAATTTCATTTAATCATCCTCTTGTTACTTCTGAGGCTTTTTCTGTTCTACAGGGAAATGCTTCTACCCACCCAGAGAAGGTGTCTACAAATACTAGTAAGTATTTATAACTTCTGCTGGCCTTTTTGGCTTGATGATAAAATCTATTTGCCAGTTTTCTCCTGGTTCTGTTCCTCTTGTTTGTACTCCCTTTACAAGAGGAGAGGGTACTGTTTTGGGGTTATTTTTGGCAAAGTTAAATTAATTTTGGACCATCTTTTGAATTATCCTCTGCAGGCATGAGCTGACACTGAAGTTTTTTTAGCCCTTGGTATATGGCATCCCTCCCATAATGGATTCCCAGATGTAAATATGTGATAATTCCTTCCAGTAAATGTTCAGGTACTAGTATGATTCATTATAAATTCACCCTTTCTTTTTTAAATTTATTTATTAATTAAAAAAATTAATAACAAACAAAAACATTAACACATGATCATTCTGTTTTACATATATAATCAGTAATTCTCAATAGCATCACATAGTTGCATATTCAACATTTATTAGAACATTTGCATCAATTTAGAAAAAGAAATAAAAAGACAATGGAAAAAGAGATAAAACGAAAACATAAAAAAAAAAAGATTATACATACCATACCCCTTATCCCTCACTTTCATTGATCACTAGCATTTCAAACTAAATTTATTTTAACATTTGTTCCCCCTATTATGTATTTTTATTCCATATGTTCTACTCTTCTGTTGACAAGGTAGATAAAAGGAGCATCAGACACAAGGTTTTCACAATCACACGGTCACATTGTGAAAGCTATATCATTATTCAGTCATCTCAAGAAACATGGCTACTGGAACACAGCTCTACATTTTCAGGCAGTTCCCTCCAGCCTCTCAATTACATCTTGGATAACAAGGTGATATCGACTTAATGCATAAGAATAACCTCCAGGATAACCTCTCGACTCTATTTGGAACCTCTCAGCCATTGACACTTTGTCTCATTTCACTCTTCCCCCTTTTGATTGAGAAGTTTTTCTCAATCCCCTGATGCTGAGTCTCAGCTCATTCTAGGGTTTTTCTCAATCCCTTGGTGCTGAGTCTCAGCTCATTCCAGAATTTCTGTCCCACGTTGCCAGGAAGGTCAACACCCCTGGGAGTCATGTCCCACGTAGACAGGGAGAGGGTGGTGAGCCTGCTTGTTGTGTTGGCTGGAGAGAGAGGCCAGATCTGAGCAATAAAAGAGACTCTCTTGAATTCTCCCTTTCTTGGTAGCTCTACAAGGCTCCTCACCAGCATTGAGGGTCCTTATAAAATTCCTACTCATCAGTCCTGCCCAAATCCATTGCAGAACATTGGGATTTAAATGATTCCAACTTCAGGCTAGGTATCAAGACCAAGATATTATTGCTTAGCTTCCTCTCTCTGGATACTTATTTAGCAGTTTGGACAGCTAAGTTGCTTCCTTTAGCTATTAGGCTATCAGTCCTTTGGTGATCAGGGCAATGGACAATGGCTACTTTTTGTGGCAAAATAATTGCCTCTAGCAGGGCTAGTATGACTTCTGCAAGTTTGATCTCCTTTCTTCCTGAGGTTAAAAATCCTCTTTCCTTCCAAATGGCTCCCTGTGCATGGACTATCAAAAAGGCATATTTTGATTGTGACCCTTTTTGCTGTTCCCAAATGCAAAGCTTTGGTGAGAACTATAAGTTTTGCCTTCTATGCAGATGTATCTGGAAGAAGTGCATTCGCCTCTAAAACTTCTTGGAGAGTCACTATAGCATAACTAGCTTCAGAGTCATCAGTCCATGAAGCTGCTTCCACCAGTGCATATTTATGTCTGGATCCTCCAGGGGTTTGTCGATGAGGTCTGGTTGGCTAGAGTAAACGTCTTCAATTATTTGTATACAATCATGGATAGAGTGTTTTCTGCACAATGGGGAGTAAGGTGTCAGGGTTTAAAGAAGAGACTGCCTTTAACTTTGTATTTGTATTGTCTAATAATATAGCTTGATTAATAATCCCTTTTTTGTTCAAGAAAGGGTATCACCCAGTGAAGGGTGTGTGCCATGTTGGTTGTCCCAGAATAAATTTTTCAGCTTCCTACAATTGGCTGTGGGTGGCAGGCACTGTTCATAGGCATACTGGCCATCCTTGAATCACTATATCCAGTTGTTTGGAAAAAATAGGCAACAGGTCTGTATGCATCATCTAAATTCTGTGTTAATACCCCAAGGATACTTCTTGTTGTTTATACATAAACAAATTAAAGGTTTTCTCATGTCTGGGATGCCAGGTGCTGGTGCAGTTAAAAGTTTTTCCTTAATAGTATGAAATGCTTGCTGGCATTCAATAGTCCAGCCTAGGTATCTTTTCCTTTAAAGGCCTTGTTCTAGTTTGCTAGCTGCCAGAATGCAATATACCAGAAACAGAATGGCTTTAAAAGGGGGAATTTAATAAGTTGCTAGTTTACAGTTCTAAGGCTGAGAAAATGTCCCAATTAAAACACTTCTATAAAAATGTCCAATCTAAGGCATCCAACCAAAGATACCTTGGTTCAAGAGGGCTGATGAAGTTCAGGGTTTCTCTGTCAAGTGAGAAGGCCACATGGCGAACCCAGTCAGAGTTTCTCTCTCATCTGCAAAGGCACATGGTGAGCATGGCCAGGGTTCCTCTCTCATCTGAAGGGCACATGGTGAGCACAGCGTCATCTGCTAGCTTCTTCTCCTGGCTTCCTGTTTCATGAAACTCCCCAGGAGGCATGTTCCTTCTTCATCTCCAAAGGTCCCTGGCTGGTGAACTCTGCTTCTCATGGCTATGTCATTCTGCTCTGCTCTCTCTGAATCTCCTTCATTCTTCAAAATGTTTCTTCTTTTATAGGACTCCAGAAACTCATCAAGACCCACCCAAATGGATGGAGACATGCCTTCAGCCAATCCAGTTTAAGAACCACTCTTGATTAAATCTCATCTCAAGGGAGTTGATATAATTACAGTTTCAAACATACAGTGCTGAGTAGGGATTAGAAGAAGTGGCTGCCTTTACAAAATGGGATTAGGATTAAAATATGGCTTTTCTGGGGTACATACATCATTTCAAACCAGCATAGGCCTCCTATAAAGATTTGACTATAAGCCCAAAATTTAGGACCCAAATATGGCAAAATCCAGCTATTCCCAGAAACCCCAAAGGTTGCCTCTTGGTGATTGGTGCAGCTGCTCTAGATAAAAAATTTTTTTGACTTTTTGACAGTTCAAATCCTGGATATTTCACAGTAGGTTATGAAATTTGGGCCTTTTTCTTGAATATGCTATAACCTTGGTCTGCCAGGAAGTTCAGATTTAGGGCAGGATTCTAATCTGAAGCATCCTTTGTGGTACTGGCAATTAGTATATTGTTTACATATTGTAGTAAAATTCCTTTCTGAAGTTGGAGGTTCCTTAAATTTTTAGCTAGCATTTCTCTGAATATATCAGGGGAAGTTTTGAATTCCTGTGGGAGTACAGTCTAGCACTACTGTTACTTTGCATTTGTCCTTGGGAGCTTCCCATTCAAAAGCAAACAATTCTTGAGCCTTTGGATTCAGAGGTAAATTATAGAAGGTGACTTTTAACTCTTAATACTGTGCACCAACAAAAGTTTCTGAGAAAGTGGTGAGCAGGATGTAAGGATTCAGTACCATTGGATGAGTATCTTCCACTATTTGATTAATGGCCCTTAAATCTTGTACTAAATGATACTCATAAGTACTGAGTTTTTGAACTGGCAAGATAAGAGTGTTATATGGGGATTAGCAAGGCTGAATCAACTGATATAAGAGAAAGGCATCTAATATGGGTTCAATGCCTTCTTTGACGTACCTTTTTAAGAGGATATTGCTTTAAATTAGGAATTTTTACATTAGGCCAGAGTTTTACTTGAATTGGTTCAGCCATTCTTATGCTTCCTGGCATCCGATTAGCTCATATCTCTGGCCTTACTTTTTGCAAAATCTCATCTGGAACCTCTGAAAGTGCCTCTCTGCCCAGTTGTAGTAGGACAGCATAGAGGGCACAAGCTTGCTTGGGAGGAACGTCAATGCTTAATTTTCCTGATGAACATAAATCACTCGTATATTTAGTTTGGTCATTAAATCCCACCCCAGCACTGGTGTGGGGCATTCAGGCACATAGAGGAAACTGTGATTTAAACCACCTTCTCCAAGTTGGTACTCAAGAAGCTGTGGGGAGGATGTCTGAGTCATTTTCCCCAATACTCCAGTGATAGTTATAATTCTTAGGAAAAAAAGACACTGTTTAAAATTTAGAACAAGGTAGGTTGTTCCTGTGTTTACCAAAAACTCAATGAGCTTTCCCCCACCACCATAATAGTTAACCAGGACTCCTCGTGGGAGACGCTGATAGGACTGGTTAGTTTGTGAGGTACCCCAGGGTCCTATCATTCCTGGTCACTCTTGATACACTGAGACATTTGGTAGATGGGTTTGTGCAAGGGTTTTAATTCTCGGTCTTTTGGACAATCGATACACTCTCACTTCCAGTGATTTCCCTCTTTGAAATAAGCACATTGCCATGACCCTATTTGAGTTAGTTTCTCTGATCAGCTATAGGGGGCCCTGGGGCAGCTGTCAACTTGTGATCACTTGTTCACAGCTGATGATGTCTTCCTTGTCTCCAGAATATTGTGGCCTAAAACATAGCCAGTAGAGCAGTTTGGCATCTCATATCTTGCTGCTTTTGTTTCTCCTGAGCCTGATCTCAGTTTTCATAGACCTTAAAGACAATCTCAACCAGTTGGGACATAGGTACACTTAGCCCCTGTTTAAGTTTTCTAATGCTGCCAGAAATGCAATATGCCAGAAGTGGGTTGGCTTTTATAAAGGGTATTTATTAAGTTACAAATTTACAGTTCTAAGGCCATAAAAATGTCCAAACTAAGGAATCCAGCTAAAGATACCTTGACTCAAGAAAGGCTGATAGCATCCAGAGCAGCTCTGTCAGCTAGGAAGGCATGTGGCTGGTGTCTACTGGTCCTTTGGCTTCTGGTTTCAAACAGCTTCCTTGGGGAGGTTTTTTCCCCTGCATCTCCAGATTTCTCTGTCTGTGTTGCCTCTGAGCTTTTTCCAAAGTGGTTCCCTCATAAAGGATGCCAGTAAGTGAATTAAGACCCACCTTGAATGGGCAGAGACACATCTCCATGGAAACCACTTGATCAAAAGGTCCTACCCACAATTGGTTAGGTCACATCTTCATGGAAATAACTTAATAAAAAAAAATTCCACCTTCAAATGGTGGATCATATCTTCAAACTAATCAAAAGGTCCCATCCTAGATAATAAGATCAGGAAAAAGAACATGGATTTTCTGGGGTTGCATAATGTTTCAAACCAGCACAACCTACCTCACAGTTTTTTAAAATGCAATTTTATTGAGACATATTCACATAACATATAATCTTCTAAAGTATACAACCAGCCTTGTACACAGTATCATCATATAGCTGTACATTCATCATCACAACTGATTTTTTTTAACGTTTTCATTACTCAAAAAAAATAAAAATAAGAATAAAAGTAAAAACAAAAAAGAGAACCCCAAACATCCCATACCTACTTTTCCCCTGTTATTTATTTATTTTTTGTCTTTATTTTGTTATGCATCTATCCATACAATGGATGAAGGTTTCACAATCACACAGTCACATGGTAAAATCTATATATTATACATTCATATTCAAGAATCAAGGTTATTGGATTACAGTTCAACAGTTTCAGGCATTTGCTCTAGCTACTCCAATACACCAAAAACTGCAAAGAGATATCTATATAATATATAAGAATAACCTCCTGAATGAATTCTAAATGCTATTTGAAATCTCTCTGTCATTGAAAGTTTATTTTGTTTGATTTCTCTTCCCCCATTTGGTCAAGATGTCTTTCTCAAACCCATGATGCCAGGGCCAGGCTCATCGTCATTTGTCAGGTCCCACATTGCCAGGGAGATTTACACCCTGGGATTCACCATTCTACTTCCCCACCAACACGGAATAGATACATCTCTCTCTCTCCACATTTTCTCCAGAGTTGTATCTTTCTGTTTATTTTAAACAGTTTATTCACACACCATACAATCCATCCTAAGTAAATAATCAATGATTCCTGATATAATCACCTAGTTATACATTCACCACCACAATCTACAAGAGGACATTTCCATTTCTTCTGCAGAAAAAGAAGAAGAGGGGAAAAAAGAAGATTAAATAAAATAAAATAAAGGAGAAACAAAAATACCATCAAGAATCCCATACACTTCCTTATTATACCCCTCTTATGGAATTTAACTCTGGAATATTGCTTTTGTTACATTTAATAGAGACTTACTATAATGTTACTGATAACTGTAGATCCTAGTTTGCATCAATTGTATTTTTTCCATAAACCATAAGATTATCAATACCTCACACTGTTGACATTCATTCATTCTCCCTCATGCAAAAACATTCTTCTATTTGTACATTTAATCACCACCATTGTCTAGTTTTGCTAAGTTATACAGTCCCAGTCTTTCTGGTGTCATAGATGCTCCTAGCCTCCTTCTTTCAACCATACTCATATCCAGCATTGTTCAGTGTTTACAATATTGAGCTACTATCAGATAATATCCATCTCTATATCTTTACAATCAATCTTGTTGAACATGCTGTACTCCTTCAGCATCAAATACCCAATCTGTATCCTCTTTCTATTTCCTGATAACCTGTGTTCTAACTTTAACTTGCAAAGTTCACTCATTAATGTTAGTTCATATTAGACAGAGCATATGGTATTTGTCCTTTTGTTTCTGCCTAATTTCACTCAACATAATATTCTCAAGTTTCATCCATGTTGTTGCAGGCATCATGACTTTATTCTGATATATCATATCTTATTTCTTCTATCTTTTTCCCTTACTGATGGCCTTCATTTCTACATTCTTCTCCAGACCTCTCTCCTGTCTTTTCCTGTCTGCCTGTAGTGTTCTCTTTAGTATTTCTTATAGAGAAGGCCTCCTGTTTATAAACTGTCTCAGTTTCTGTTTGTCTGAAAATATCTTAAGTTCTCCCTCATTTTTGAAGGACTATTTTTACAGTTATAGAAGTTTTGGTTGATGGTTTTTCCATTTCAATATCTAAAATTTTCATACCACTGCATTTTCGCCTCCATATTTCTGCTGAGAAATCCACATATAATCTTACTGAGCTTCCCTTGTATGTGATGGATGCTTTTCTATTGCTGCTTTTAGAATTCTCTCTTTGACTTTGACATTTGACAATCTGATTAGGAAAGGTAGCCTTTTTTCTCCTCTTTTAAGATCCTACAATTCTTTCCTTTATATCCCTGTGTATCTTTATATATCTTTATATCCCCATTTATCTTTATATATCTATATATATCCACGTACATGTCTATATCTCATGTACTAAATTCTGACTATGTACCAGGCACTATGTTTGTCATGCCAATGTGATTGTAACAAACAAAATCAGATTGAAATCAAAAGTAAATTTAGCACTTGAAAGCAGATTTGACATGGTGATAGTTTGAATGCTGAATGCAATGTATTTGCTTGCTTAATCTCAAGCTACCAACATAACCAATGTGCAATAACCAGGTTAAGGGCACACAACACATTTAAAGGTGAAGGATAGCAGACTCTCAAAATTCCATCTGCCAGAGGGCCAAAAGAAAGCAGGCAGTACCTTTAATAAGAGGTCTCAGCTGCCAGGTCCAAGGTGGCATCAGAGGAAGTTCTGAAGCCCAAAGCAGGAGGCACTGGTTACAATGTGCAGCATAAACATTTGAGCTGGAATTCAAGTGATCAGTGTCAACATGCCTCAAGCTGACTCTCAGCCATAGAGGCATCTGCATTGGATATTTATAGGAAGTGCCTCTCTGGCTCATATGAAGCCAATGTGTATCATTTTGTCTCAGAAATGGCTGGTTACCATTTGTTACAAAACATGTTTATGTCAATTTGTTTACATTCTAATTGTGTTTAACATGTTTACAAGCTTTGGGCTTTTTTCCTCAATGTGTTTACGTTCTAATTGTGGTTAGCATGTTTACAGTGCTTTTGGGATTCAAAATCATTAATATCATTTCAATTCACAACACTGTGGTATGCATTTTAGAATCTCTGTCTTTTGATTATCAAGCTTAAGAATAGAAAGATGATTGAAGGATGGATGTCTTTCTCTCTCAAACATACACAATCAAGTAGGTCTTATCTTGCCCTTCACTCTTGCCTTTATGTTCTTTGTTTCCTGTCCATACAATCTCATACTTCCAGTTTTCTCCTGCCTATTGCATGAACTAAAGTCCTTGAGCTTCATTTTAGTACTTTCTACCTCTTGCCCCCATCTTCTTGATGTTCTGTTGTCAAATAGCAGAAGCAGTAAAAACTCATAAATTAGGTCTTAAATTTGTGGATGTCTTACTCAGAACGGGATCTCCATGTGGCAGAAATAAAAGGACAAAGAAAACTGGGAACTGGAAACAGGGAGAATGGCCGTGGATCTCTGGCATTTGGCCACTGCTATGGTCCTTACTGGCTCCATAACTCTGAGAAACTTCATCTCCCAGCTTCAAAGGAATATTTGGAGTTATTTAATATACTCTTCCAGGTTATTCCAGTCTACAGCAGCCTGTGCATTCCACTATCTTGGAACTATTGTACAACTGTTTAAATTGTAAAAAACTGATGATGATGCAAATGGTTCCTGTTCATGGAATAGCAAATGGATTTGTCCAGTGAA